>JARHVA010001252.1:3440000-3699084 GCA_037957365.1 Torreya grandis | reverse complement strand
GAGCTCATCACATCACAACATTGTGCCAAGATCTCATAACGAACTCAAAGATTATTAAACCATGCTCATGATATGATAATGTTCTTCAAACCTAGTGATCAATAGTATGATTACCTTATATATTTAACTTGAAACATGTCATAAACCTTAGAAGAGTTACTAGGTTACCTTCGAAATCTCTCTCAACATAGAGACAAGAGGTTACCTTCAAATTCTCTCTTATCATAAGACTCCTTGTCACATATCAATTCACCATGCTTGACATCAACTTTGAATTTGAAATTAATGACCTCCATCTTGATCTTGACATAAATGAAAAAAATCAATGCCACAACACCAAAAATTGGAACATGCCTCAACAGTTTGAAGTTCTTGGGTATGAATTAACTCAATAATATCTTCATCGCTAGGCAAGGTGGGAAGAAGACCATAATACTCAATATCTAATTAGAGATCAAGAATTTTATTACCATGGTCATCATATTAAAAATATATCTGATGGAAATTTGTGGCCTTGGAATCTAATGTAATATTAGGAGTAAGAGGAGTAGATGGATCATAAAGGTTTGATATATTATTATTATTTTTTATGGGGGAAGAATTAGATCTAATGATAGGATCTATAGGTGGTAAAGAAGATGCATAAATTTCTATAATTTTGGAAGGCATGAGTTATTGTACCACCCAAGGAGTATCAAGAAGTGGAAAATTAATAAGAGGCACATGAACTTTGGAGCTAATTCATAATCCATGAAAATGATGTGAACATCCTAGTTAAAAGCATGTATTTGAGATAAAGTTTTCTAGTAATGTTAAACATCCAAGTCTTGAGATTGAGCTTGGGCCATGATGTAATTATAATCATATGTTGGAAAAAAGGTACATGATTGAGATTAAGGGGGAGTTTTAGAAGGTAAAATTATAATGTTACTAAACTTTTGTGGAGACATGATGAGAGGTTCTTGAAATAATTTATCCACTCCATAGTGATTGCATGTGAAGGCATCTTATGGTAAAGAATTTTCTTGAGCATTACATGGAGGAGTAAAATAGGCGATCTCATTAATGTGAAGAATAGTGTGATCATGTGGTAACAAAGGAGGAAGACACTCTGAGATATAAGGATTTAGCTTAGTAGTGTTGTAAGTCATTAGGTTCATCATCATTTGAATTAATGAGAATGAATTGTAAGTTTGTATTGATGTTGATGAACTCAGGTAAGGGAGAAATATTGATATTAGGAATGGTAGGAATGCGATATTGAGATTTTGTATTAAGAATTTGAATAATCTAAGGGTTGGGATAAGCTTGATGCTTATACCATTTTTCATTATATATGAATTTGATGCATTGGATATTAAAAGAGGTGATAGACCTCATTATATGAGTCTAAAGGAGACTAAGGATTATGTTATAAGATAGAGGTAAATCAAGGACCATGAGTTTAGTTAGAATGGTCTTAAGTCTAATTTTTAAGGGAAGCCAAATACAACCATGTGGATTTTGATTATTTTTATCAAATCCATGATAGATAAGGTGGTTGTTCTTGAGATGATCCTTATTATAGCCAAGTTGTTAGATGAGCCACAAAGATGTCATGTTAATGTCAAACCCTTCATCAAATAAAACTTTATAATGGTAGTATTAATGGCTATTTTACATAAAAGTGGTGGATCATCAACACAAAAAAGGATATCATCATTAAACAAGTCTTATTAAATTAATTCACTAGATTATTTAGGACACATGGTTTTAATGGCATTAACATTAGTAGGTTGAGGCTTGATAGAGGGTGTTTCTTCATCTAGAGAAGATGGTTCTTCAATTGATTATAATTGTTACATAAGGAACTTACGATGATAAGGAGAAGTATGAACTAAACCCATAAGTAGAATATTGTAAGGCATGGATTTAATTTATTTAAAAAAGTTCAATTGGGATTTAGAAGAAGAACCAATATGAGTTTTGGAAGGTAAGATATAGTTTGAAGGAATAGAATTTATTGGGTGTTTAGAAGAAGGAAGTGGTTGCTCATGGGATTCTGAAGCTAAATTAGTGGTTTTATTATCTTTGAGAAGTTGTTCTTCTAAATATGGTTTCTCTGGTTTGGTGGCATATCTTTATGAGCTAGCATGTAATAATAATTAACCTTAGTGGTGTTAACATATTGAAAATTTTTGTAATATTGGACATATTTGGCATCAATAGCATAAACATCCTTGGTATTTTGTTGAGGATTGGATGTGGAAAAATATTTTTGGTTATTAGAAGAAGAATATTTGAAAGTTTGTCATTTTTGATAAGTGGTGTTGTACTCTTTATGATGAAGGTTGATCATGGATTTGTGATTGAAGGAACCACCAAACATGTAGGACACAAAAAATTTAGTAATCCCTTGACAAGTTTCATGGGAGTGACCAATGTCAGCATAGAACCAATAAAATTGATTAGGGTCATACCATGTAGGAGGATTATTAGGATAAATAAAGGGTTTAGAGGGTGGTAAGCATTATTTCATTTACTACACATTTAGTGGTATGTGAGAAGATGAGGAAGTGTTAGCTTTGGAAACTCCTAGTTTGGTTTGAGGAGTATATTTGGTGATGGCATTAGTAGAAGTTTGAAAAGATCCTTTAAGGAATTTGGGATTAGGTTCAAATTGCTTCATGAGTAATTCTTGAAAATTGGCTTGGTTAAGAGATTTGTTAAGTGTATGAGGAGAAAAATTTCAAACCTTATATTAAAGTGAAAGAGTTAAAGTAGTTATAAAGATTTTAAATAAATTTTCATCAATCATGTTATGATCAACTTTATGAGCTAGAGATTTCCACCTTTTGATAAAATCATGAGCTAATTCGATAGGATATTGCTTAGCATTGATGAAATGGCTAAAGTAATTTTTAGGAAGATCATTATATTGAAACTCTTTGACTAAATAACTGACTAAATCCTCAAGTTTCCAAATGGAATGTTGGGGGAATCACTTGAACCATTCCAATAAATAATCATTAAAATTTTTAATTAGAAGTTTATTTGTGTTGAAAGTATTAGTTTGGATCCACTCTTTATAAAGATTTCCAACGGCTTTAAGAAAGGATGTATGTTCTTTATTCCCATCATACATGATAATTGGAGATATATTACCAACATCAATGGACGTGATGAAAAGATCTAAAGGCTCATTTTGTATATTTTGAAGCATTTTATTATTCATAATAGTTTGAGGAATAACATCTCCTAGGGCATCTTTAAGAGGTGGAGGAATAAAATTTGGATTAGATTAAGGATTGAGAGACAGAGGTTGATTATCTATATTGATCAAATGATATTGTAATTGCATAATTTTAGAGGTGTTATAATTTTTCATTATGTTCATTTATTATATGAATTGTGTAAGAATTTGACTCATATCAATTGGTGGGTTGGTGTTTATAGGAGAACTCCCCAAATTGATATTAGGGTGAGGGTTATTATAAGGTGGACTATTAGTGGGATTATTGCATAGACTTGTGTCAATTTCTCCCAAATTATATTGGAAGGTTTGAAGATGAGAATTGTCTTGATAGGTACAAAAAGGATTAGATCCACCTACTTTGTCTTGTGGTGTGATTTAAACCATGTTACAATCCATAGACAAAATAAGGGAAGAGGTGCTTCAAGAGTGCGTGTTCTTTTGGGAGGAAAAGAGAGGGATAAATGAATATCCCATATAGTGTCTAAATGGATTCAGGTTATCCAAGAAGATTATAATAGGGGAATTCATGATGATTTAAGGAAATGAATCTAATGCTAAGGAAAGAGAAACAAAGAACTAAGTCAGATAGATGGGATAATAGTAAGAGTACAGAGTTAGCTAGGTTGACCTAGTAATAAAAAATGGGAAAAACATAGTCTGATAAGGATAAAGGGTTGACCAAGTTGACCTAGTACTATAACCTAACTAGAAAAAGGGATACAAAGTTGACCAAGTTGACTTAGTACTGTAACCTAGAAAAAAGATAATCTGTTAAGAGATTGTGTCAGACAAAATGATAGTGTAATAAAAAAAGAATAGAATTTCTAATGTACTTGAAAAAAAAAGTGAAAATAATCACACAAACAATTAAATCAAAGAGAAGTATCTAATTGGGGCACAATACACAAAAAAATTACACCAATTCTAGCTAATGCATGTTTTTACAATACAACATACAATGAACAAAGAGTAAGCAATAAACTAAAAAATAATTGCTAACTAAGTGGTAATCCTAAATGTTATTAGATTATTATAAAGTGTTCTTTTAAGTATGATTGGGAATTTGGATGAAATTAGGGAACTAGAAAGCAATCTATAGATGGTTTTAGGATGTTTAAGCTGAAAGGGATCTATGTCAGTAATGGTACTAGTTTGGTGTTTTGGCCTACCCCCTCACTTCAAAATCTTATAGTCATAAGGATGTTAGGTGTTTTGCCAATATATACTATTAACCACATATTTATTCTTATCCATAAAATCAAGCCAACCACCGCCTTGGTGATGAAATCCAAGTAGGTAGGCCTTGGGTAGACAAATGTTTAAATGTATTTTAAAATTATGTGATTTGGTAGTGTGTAAAAAGAATAAAATAGTGAAACTAAATATTATATTGGAAGAAACACTTGATTAGACATGTGAGCTACTCTAAGAATGCAAACAACTAAAAATGAAAGTGTGAACTAATTTCTAGAATGTAGTTATTAATTCCCAATTTAAGCATGATATAGAGTCAATTAAAATGATAGTGTAGGCAAACATTATAGAGTAGAGTTGATAGGGTCACTAATATACTATAAAGTAGGAGATTTTAAGAACTAAGTTGACCTGTTTGACCTAGTCTTTCATAGAAATGATAGAATATAGAAGTAGGTTGACCAAGTTGACCTAGTTTACTATATGATTGTAATTTTGAAGACTACAAAATTTGAAAAATAGAACTATAAGGAAGATCTAAATTGAAAGAGAGAGAAAGAAAGGAACTTTGGTGGGTTGGAAGATGCTAAGGACCATGAAATTTTTGTTGAAGTGCCTTGAATACTTCTTTCAAGTTCTGCCAACTATGTTGACTAGGTCAACCTAGTTCTATAATTCCCTATTTTCTGAAGCCTATTTAGATGACTGAGTCAACTTAGTCAATCTGGTTTTTTATTTGGAAGCTAACTATGATACTAAACTGACCTACATGACTTATTTTATTTTTTTAGAGTTGAATAAGAGACTATGCTGACCTATTCAACATAGTGTATTGTCTAAAACTTAAAAAGAGTATTGTGTTGACTTGTTTGATCCAATAACCTAAAGTTTATGAAGACCTACATATAAATCACATAATCATTTTTATGTGACTATGTGTTAAACCTACACATATAAGTTAGAAACTATACCAACCTAGTCAACGTAGTATCAAAAATATATAAAAATAATAAAATGATAGAAATGAAAAGTGTGATAGAAAAGCTGAAAGGGTTAGATTCATGTTAGGTCACTAGAATGTATGTAATCAAAAATGCATCATATCCACAAACCCATCATATTTCAAAGAAGATAGGTCATACTTACACTTTGATTAGGGATACATTAGATAATCAGTAGGATTACCAATATGGATCTATTGGACCTAATGAGGGGATCTCTTACCACAATAAGATCACTAACGAGGGTTCCAAGGTCTTTAATCAATAAAAATAATGTTATAACCCTAGATAAGTCCTATGTTTTCATGTTCAGTAGATTAATAATAAGTAAAGTAAAGAAATCTAATCTAGTGCTCACTAAAGCTTGTGGCACAAAGTGGGGGTTAGTAAACAAATGAAAGTAAACATGCATAAGAGAATCTTAACTAAGCTATGTATAGGTAAAAACCTAATGCAATAGAGAAGAAGAGTAATATTATTCAAAATCCATTACTTATTATAGACACCTAAATTTGGCCACCAATAACCTCCAACCAAGCTTTTGGCCAATTTCGACCTAAAATGCACAATTTATCCTAAAAGACACTAAAATGCATTTAATTATTTGAAATTGACATATTCAAGTGCCAATTTTAGCTAAGGTATCACTAAATGGGTTAATTTAATTTATGGGCTATCTAATTTTGATCAAATTATTATAAGTCAAAATATAAATTTTACACCTAGGTTCTCTAGATTACTCTTTCCTATCAAATCTCTGACAAGAGACACATGCCTTTGTTATTTGGTGTTGGTAACATCCTAAATGCAATAATGGATCCAATATATTTTCAATCTCTTTCCAATTCCAATCTAGTCAAATTTTGGATCAATAACAAGGCATTCTGATGAATTTGAGTAATTTGTGCACAAAATGCTTAAACATGCTTAAGAGATAATTAAACTAAACTAGAGCCTAATCAAGAAATTCATGGAACCTTGTTGAATAATTTGTTTTGGAAATGAATATTGAATATTGGCATCATCATGTGACCTCATTTTTTGCGAAGACATCCCGAGGCCATAAACACCACAAATATCAGGATTCATGCCTCCCATGCCTCATCAAAGCCCTCTATGCCTCTTAATTGATCCTATATCCCAAATATTAATGAGCCTATTTATCAATTTTAATTTAAAAATTAGATTAATACTTAGCCACACATCTCAATCTTGAGATGGATGGTTTAGGTTGACTCCGATCAATCTCAAAAATCTATAAATAGAGAGGCAATAAACGTCATTTTTAAGCTTAATTAGTGCAAAGTTATAATGTAGGATTGGTTCCAAAAGCTTCATGAAACTAGTGTTACCAAAGCCAAATTGATTCCAAGCCAAGCCAAGCCAAATCCATAAGGTGCCAAGGATAAGAGGAAATAACCAAGACTCATTTTATGAAGACTTCATGAGCACAAGCTGAGTAAGCCACTACTACAAAGGCATTTAGAGCATCCAAGGAAGGTGAAGGAATTCTTGTTGTTTTTCCTTAATTTTTAGTTGTTTTTTTCATTTTTTTTGTTACTAAACTCATCTTAGTAACTAGGTATGAATATGTTATCTTAGTGTGTTTTTGATTTGGTTTCATTCACTAACACAATACTAATCTCTTCTTAGTCAAATTCCTAGTTCACATAATGGCATGCCCGGTGGGACCAAATGCATCCCACACATGAAGAAGATCATTATGCAATTTTAAAATCTTCATTTGGATAATTAAAACTTTCATAATTTTATTTTCTAACTTTATTTTTCCATTTTTCTTTGTCACGGGTTTACACAGTAACCATCTTCGGTTAGTAAAACCATTATCAGTTGGCATAGCTATCATCAGTCACTATTGGTATAACCATTTTTGATTAGATAACTGTAATTGGTTAGTAAGTATAACCATCATCAATCATTAGAACCGACATTGATCATTGTATTTTTCTTAAAAACACAAACCCAAGAGCTCTTTTTTTCAAGTTCATTATTTTAAACCCAAAGTAGATTCAAGGCTAAAAGACATACTAACATTTTTGTTGGAGGACCAAGCTTGAAATTTGATAAAAACATGTTTAGATCACCTTTGGCATGATTTTAAAATGAATTAGGAATCTTGTTTTTGGTGCTTAATAAAAAATTTGGGTGCTTAAGTGAATATTTTCATAAGTTAGGCTTTCAAAGTTCACAATCTTAAGACCAAGGGGTCAAATGAACACCACCCAATCTTTTGAATTTGGTGGTTAAAAATAAACTCATCTTTATAAAAAAATTTAGTATTCAATAGTTACTTGATCTAATTTTGTTTAGAAAAAAGAGGGGTGTTGCGTGTATGCTCTTCCATTTATCCCCTTTAGGGAACCCTTGGAATCAAAAACACCATTCTTATTACAAAATGCCTAGTCCAAGGCTTAAAAAAAATGTCATCTAAAGCACTCCCTAAAAAATTGTCAAAGTTTGGGTGACCTTGAAAATGACTCTAAAGTATTTATTTTTATGTCTTTCATTTCGTTGCATCTTGGCTTGTGAGGGGGATGTCATTACCTCTCACAACTTATTTAGGGAAGCTTTGACCCAAGGTTTCATCTCCTAGAATTGACTTCAATTACTCCTTTTAAGTTGCACATGGGATGTATCTACATTTGGACATCATACTACATTGAGAAAACATCGGGATGTAGTGGTTGTAAAAAAGGCCAAACTTTTTTATAACTAGCCAATGTCGTGGTCACCTAATTTCCATGCTTTTATTTTACATTGTTTGACATGAAAGTCATTATGCAATTGATTCCCCTAGAAATTTTTTGAAAGCTTGATAGTTTAATCAACCCCACATTTCCATACCCTTTCTAGGATTTGAATGATTATACTTAGTGTATTTTGGTCAATTTTGCTTGGTATGTTTTGAGACTAAAACTTGTTTGTTTATACATAAGCCATGCCAAAACAATGTATTTGAGTTAAGGAGGGTAGTGTTATGCTACCCAAAACATGTCAAAACCATTTTGCCTTTGAGTCTTTTAAATCATAACATAGATCACATCATTATAGCATGATTACATCATTAGGATGCTCAATTTATTTCAAGACTAGTTTACCTTGTATCAAAAACCATTATTTCAAACCATTTTATGTATACCATTTGGACCTTTATCTTGTGCCATCATGATATCTAATCTTGTCTATCCTTTTTGGTCAAATCCTAGTTTTCAATGTTTACTTTTCAATTAACCTTATCAAATTTGGATTCAAATATTGATTGATTTCTATTTAGGCCTTAATTCATGGGGATGATATATAGATCTTTCTCTTTTGGGTTGCATAACTTTGGTTAATCAATTACCCAAAATTGAAAACTTTTGATGGTTTGTTTGTTTAATGCCTATCCTCATCATTATTTGTGACTTTATTTGGGAAAACACAATATTTATTCAAAGAACTTTTTGTCTTATGCCCTATGCCAACTGATCATGTTTATGTTTGATTATGTGTGTCGAGTCTATGTCAAAGTTATTTCCAAACTTTTTAGATTAAATCAAATCATATCAAGGTTTGTTTCAAGTCTATATTTTGACGTATTTTGGCCAAAAGTATTGGCATGTGATTTTTTGTTTGAGCCTAAATTTTGAATCTGTGTTTGGATAAAATACCTAGTAACTCAACTTTTCCCTTTCCTAGTTTAGACCTTGTTTAGAACACTTTGACCTAGACCTTTGACATGCTAGTTTTTATTTAGATGCCTAACCTTTTATGTGTATGAAATTTGATGTTAGACATTCAATGTTAGACTATTTTATGCCAAGTTAAAATATAAATAATTTTAGAGATACAACTCCAGTTTCAGACCATATTGGAGATACAACTCCACCCCTTTGACCAGGTTAAACCAAGTTTGAACCATTTATCCTTTGGATATTTTTTCAAAGTTTGTAGAACTCTAAGCCTTTTTATTTCATAGATTTCATCATTTACGTGGATATGTATAGCTATACTTATGGTGGAGTCACATACAATCCAACTTATGATAGAATGGGCACATAAAATCCCACTAGGAACCCCTATAGACAAAGATTTTCTAAGGAGTTTCATTATTCTCGTTGCAATACTCCATATGGGGAACATAGTTAAAATCCACAAAATCTAAATAGAGACTTTGATTGGTATGAAGAGGCTTCTAAGGAGGACTTTGAAGACCCAAATATAGATAATTTAGTTTGGGATACAGATTCATACCCTCTTTGCAATAATCACTACATGGAACATAGTCAAGAACCAATTTATGAGCTAACTCATGACTGGGATGATATGGTTTATGAGGAAGACTTGGATGCTTTGGCTTGTGCAAGCAATCAAATTCCATGATTTATTTTTGTTATTTGATCATTATCTAACCCTAACCCTCCTTTAGATTATGTGAACTATCAAGCTCCACAATATTTAAGGAATACCATTACCATTTTGAGACCTCATCCTTTGACTTGTGGGAGCAATCAAGCTCCATAATTCCCCTTCATCATTCCAAGACCTAGTCTTTTGGATTTTGCAAACAAATAAGCTCCATACCACCCTATCATTACCATTTCATAACTTTATCCTTTGGCTCATGAGAGTAATCATGCTCCCCAATGCCTTACCATTATCCAACCACAAGCCATTCCTCATCCAGAACTAATCCCATCCAAACCTCAACTGATCTAATCCTTTAAATACCAATTTGTGTTCAAAAATAGTATTTTCCAACTCATTAGAAACTAAAGACAAGACAACCAACCAATCCAAGATGTTTTTTTTGAACCAACCACTTATGATAAGTCAACCTATGATAAATCACCTATTGATCCTATACTAGTTATCAAGGAGTCTCACATTGATGAGCCAATCTTTGTTGAATCACTTTTTAATGATTATAATCACCTTTGGGAAAATTATTACCTTGAATATGTGACTATTTTTCAAGAGCCTCCTATTTACAAGCCATTCTCTAAGGAGTTGTCTCTTGACCTTTTTCCCATCCTAAAGGAGTCCCACTTTGACAAACTAGTTTTTGTGGAGCCCATTATGCCATCACAAACCGTTACTTATTAAAAACCAAATATTCAATAAGACATCATTATAATAGATTACCCATTAGATGAAGAATTAGAGTTAGATTCAGGTTTTATTCTTGAATCAATATCATATTTACCATTAGTATCTAAATCAACATCAGTCTCAACATCAGATTTAGAGTCCCTTGGGTTGGAATCAGATTCAGAAGAAGAATATATTCATTGCTATTACAACATTGGTTATGAATACCTCATAGATCAATTTGAATACATTTTTCATCCTTCTATGGTTTTTGAGGATGAGTACTTTAGTTTTGACACAAGTTATCCTAGTATATTCTATAAGGATTGTGCAGCCTCTCCCCATTTCATTACCATTCGATAGGCCATTACCATCAACCAAAATATCCATATCATTAACATTCCATCTCCCACAAGTGGTGATTGGGATTGATATAATCACACTTTTTTGAAATACATCCATGGTGACATAGTAGTTGAAGAAGATCAAGGAGGCCAAGACCACATTCATGTAGTAAAAGAACACTCTCCTAGTGAAACCTTTTTAGAGGTGCTAGGGGACAATCAAAGTCAGAAGTTAGCATCTTCTAGTGAATTTTTTTTGGAAGCATTATAAGATAATAAAAATCAAAGTCAACATGCCTTAGTGAAACCTTCTCAAAGGCACGATAGGGAAATCAAGACAACTTCATTGGTGAAAACCTCATTGAGGCACCAATAGTTAAATATAAAAGTTCTTCACTGCTTGATGAAGACAAAATCAAAATAACTTCCAATCTATAACCTAATCAGATGGTAGCTATTCTCAGACCTAAGTAACAAAAAAATTTGATGGTCCTATTAAGATAATAGGTCTTGGCCCTACCACAACCAAAGTTATATCAAATCTAACATTAACAACGTGTGACTGAAAGTCTTGATCTTCATTTGTTTCCCCACCATTCCACATTCCATTTTCATCTACCATTCCATTTCACAAAAAAACTTACCATACATTATTTGTCCCTATTTACCATCCATAACTAAATTTTCCTTTGTAAAGGCTACAAAGATACCTTATCTCAGCATTTGAAGGAATCAAAATCACTGACCAATAGAGACCACAAAAGCATTCTCAACAACCAAATTTATAGGTAGTTACTAATAGAGTAGCTATTTAGATGAGGTGTGGGCTAGGAATTAACATGATCAAGTATTTGATTTGTATCATTTTTTGATTAGGATGTGCATCTCCCCATCAATAGGAATAATAGAATAAAAAACCACACCTAGGCCAAAAACATGTACCATATCATTTCACATTGCCATTTCCACTTTTACATACCCATTTACCATTGTTGTAGATCCTAACCATTCACCTCACCTCTTGGGGGAAACCCTCTTACCATTTTATCCAATCTATCAAAAACCATCATTATCCTTAGAAAAACCATACCATGCCTTCATTCTATTCCTATCTACACCTAAGCCTATTTTTAGTCATCCTACCCAATCCTGTTTTGATCTTTGTTCATTTGGTTCTTCCTGCAACTTTTAAAGGAGTTTTCTAATAAATTTTAAATAATAAATAAAATATATGTTTAAAATGACATTCTATGAAATTAGTGTGATATTTGATCTAGAAAGATACCTTTCATTTTCCATCCTATATCAAAAAAATTTATGTGAGCCTGATTATAACTGCCTATGGACAAATCGGTGTTTCACTAGTCTTGCTACTAATTATAACCACCTATGGGAAAATTAGTATCATTGACCTATGCCTTTTTATCCTAGTTATAACCATATGTGGGAAAACTAGGGGTAAAACTTATTTATCATGCATTTCCACATCATCTTACCATTACTATATTAGCTTATATTATTCATAGTTACTTAGTAGATAAGATTTCTTAATATTATTAAAATAATAAGACCTAAATAGGGTTATCAAAATATGGAATTTGAATATAGGCCTTAGAAACCTCTCATTTACCATACTTAGTGTGATAATATATCTTTTAGTGTAGTTTTATTAGATCCATTATTAGTCATGACCTTGATTTAAACATATTCCAAAGCATACTTGTTAGTTGATTACCTTATCCAAGCTTGAATATTATTGATCAGGATAAGTTATAGAGCTATCTAGTTTTAATTTCATACATGGGATAGCAAGATGAGGGAGAATTGGTATCACTTCCATCTCACACATAGGCTACATATGATCTCTCTAGTGACATACTACTTTGATATTTATGATCATCTCTACATCACTAGTAGGGTTGATTTGGATCACATATTTAGTGGTGGATATCATGGTGGTATGTAGTGTTAATCCATGCCTGTTAATTATCCACATAGTTTTGAACCTTTCCCTAAGGATCCCATTATATGTTGTCAACCTTTTAGAGGTTGTAAGAATTCTTGTGGAGGCCATATCTTGAAGTAAGGGTAAATTATTATTTTTATCATGGTACCTAATGACTATGGGTAATGATGGGTAAGTGGTTGAGGTCAATATATGGAAACCAAAGAGGATACCCTCATATTCCTTCTACCCTAATCACAATGTGGTCTTGTAGTACCAATAGGCATCAATTAGAAGTGTTGAAGCTAATATCTCATTAAAAAAATAGGCATTAGCTTCTCATTGATGGAAAAGTAAACCAAAGGGTAGAAATGGTCACAAATATATAATATATGGTTCCTATAGTATTGAATATAGAGGTTATAAAATACTACGTGCACCATATACATTATTGAAACCCATAAAGGGAAGGCTATGCTTCATAAATTCATGATGACACAAGTGGTGTTGACCAAGTATGACATCATGATGAAGTTTCCCCTAAATTTCACTCTGTTGACCTACTACATGATGTTAAAGGTGATTATGTCAATGATATTAGGGACCTAATCTATTTTTAGGATGATCTTAAGTAATGGGACCTAGACATTATTGACATACATAATGTCACTCAACTAATATAGGTGATTGAACAATAAAATGATGGTTTGTACTTCTTCCATGAATGTTTTGATGATGTAGGATTTAGGTTCATCCTTTTTCACCTAATGAAGAGTCTTTGGCCTAGTCCTTAGAGACCTCATAAATTTCATGGGTGTTAAACTACCCAAAGATGACCTATGTATCATACATAATGTCAAAATATTAGATCTTGTAATATTAACTGAAGGAAGACCTAAATATGTCTAAAATTTAGATTTTTGCATTGGGTGAATGGAAAAATTATAGGTTTTTTTTGAGGTACCAACCAAAAGGCAAACATGCCTAATTATATCCCTTATACATGATTATATGATCTAACACAAGAAGTCTACTCTATATCATCCTCATTCCAATAGATAAATAGAATTCATGAATAGATAATTGTAAAATATTCTAACCAATATAATTATAATACACAATAAATATTGGGTAACATGTCTTCTTTAATTTGTATGCGCATACCAATCAACATGAAAGACTTCCACTAGGTTTAAACCTTATGAATTGGTCTATGTAAAGAAAGTTGTTTTTCCCATATAATTTTAGCTCAAAACCTTAAGTATTTCCATCAAACTTATCTTAAAACACAAAATAAGATTATAATGTCGCTAAATACATTATATGAATTATCAAGAGAGGCACTATAACATATAGAGATAATGTAATAACAAAGAGTGATATGACATGATAAGGTTATCAAGTCTAGAGAATTTAAACAATGATATTGGGCCCTAATATATGATTTCAAGTACAAGGACCATAAAGGCAAGTTAGTAACAAGATGTTTTGGTTCTTATGATATTTATAAAATGTTTTCCAATAGAGCAGTCAAGTTATGAATAATCAATTTGATAAGGTTATGTTTGTTAGTTAATGGTAATCATCTTAAGATATATAAGAAACCACTCTCCAAGGAAACACTTATAAAGAAGCTCAATAAAGAAGAAAAACATTTCATAGAGATATAATCAGTAGATAGACACACTCTTCATACACCATAGTCATTAAATGACCTTATTTAGCTACCACATGGGAATTTCAGTTCACCCTCACTTTCCATGGATAAAGGCTAAGTTTGATATTTCATTTAGTCAATATATTATTCTTAAGTTGACTAGGAGATCAAAAAACATGATGAATGTAAATATTTCTAGTTAGTTAGAGTTAAAAAATAAAAAAATAAAAAATAAAGATAAACCTAATAATGAAAACCTTTGAGAGTTATTGGCTACCTTGGTCAGAAAACTAGTTCATTGGCTGACTAATGGATAAATCAAAGGCCTTGAGTAGAAAACCAAATTATTGCTTGGTCAAGGGGAAAATTAAATTAAAAAAATTAAAAAATAAACAAACATCTTGGCATTCTCCTCTCTTTTATCCTAACACCTTCATAAGTCTTATACATATTTGATGTAGAGACCTTTCTCATTCTCTTCCCTTACATAACTCTGGTACTTGCAATCACTAACTCATGCTATCAAAATTCTCGATCTACTTTACATTATCAATTCCCTCAAAATATTTAATGTTATTCTCTTTTTTGATCATATGCACTAGGTATATTTGACTCCTTTTATTATCTACATTTGGCCCCTTCATACATCTCACATTCACACTTTCATCTCATTCATTTCAATCTTTCTTGTATATCAACTTCTCAACACTTAGCCATCATTCTCATGTAATGATCCCAATTATTGGGCTTCTTGAATTTATTCACTATGCATTTATAACATCCAAACATCTCATGTTCATCCTTTCATATCATTCCATTCATTCTTAATCTCTCCTTCATGCAATCTCATACACTAGCATCAATCAATCTTATCACCTAATAGCCTTTTTTAGGCTTATTATGTTGGTATGGATAGGTACTATTGAATACTGAGAAACTAAAACTATATCCTACAACCCTCTATCCTATTTTATCTTTCCATAAATTTTAAATATCCCACACATTTTCCTTCATCATTGTCTAGCCTCTTGTTCTTTTCAATTAGCCCTTTTAGACCTAATTACCCCTATTTTGGTCTTAGTTCACCTTATGTCATAATAATCCATACTATAATGGCTAAAATTATTCAAAATATATTTCATCACACTTAATAACAATTACATGCCAAATTTTAGGAAGATTTACTAGTTAGAATAATTGTTATTTCACTTTTAAGATTTTAACCCTAAGCTAGGGTTTCTGAGTCCTACATAGACTTGAGAGGGTTCAAAATGGGTTTAAATGAATATTTATCGGTTTAAAAATAAAAAATACCTAGATAATTTTTTTTTCACTTAATTATAACTTTTCCAAACTTTAAATCCTCGTGAATAACCCCTAATCATGCTCTAAACATGAATGTTACATTATTTTGCAACAAGGTCTGCTTGTGTTCAAGTTTAGAATAGGGTTTATATGCATATTGACTTATCTAAAGGTTTTGAAACATTCCTTAATTTAATATAATTCTTTATTATGTATTTATATACTATCTTTATGCTAAAACAAACTTCACATCATTTATTATTCAAATATTCAAACTACTTTCTTGTTACAGTCACTTCTAAACAGAGCATATGGACATATTGGTTACCTAAATATTGTCATCATTAGTTATCAAACACTATATTATATGTGTGAATAATAAATTAAATCCTAAAATTTATAAATCTATTCCTAGTATCACCCTTTATTTCCCTTTAACACTCTTGATAGGGTTAGGTTTACAAACCTACATAGAATTCCTATAATAATCTTGCATTACATCAACTTTTGCATACAAAAAAATTTTGTTCTAAAGATTAAAAATATTTAAATACATCAATGTAATTTTTATAAACAATTTCAACATAAATATACATAGTTAACACATCAAGCAATCACACTTTTATTGATTTTTCATTTTTTTACATTGTTTATATTGTCATTATGAACAGGGTACAAAATTCTTCATCTTTCACTTACTCCTCCTCTCTTCCATACTTATACACTTTATTACATTCTAACTGACTCTCCTAACTTCCTACTAACCCCTATCTATGAATCTACCACCTATTTACTATCCAAAACTTGTTACATACATATTTTACTCACCAAGTAATTACTTTCTTGAATAACCAAATCTTATGACAACTACCTTCACATGATAGATACATTCAAAGACCTTAGTCTATGTCATTTTTATTATAACATGTACATAGATCATATTTTAACACCCACCTACACTCATTTAGGACCTTATACTAACATTTACTAACATAACACTCTTGATAATTTCTCAAAAAGACTCCTAAAAACACTAAGCATAATTTCAAATATTCAAATGCCTATTTTGGTAGGAAAATGCCAAAGGGACATCAGCACACACTAAAAGAATCTTCTACAGACTCAAATGCCTTATCATTAATGCTATAATACCTAAGACACTTACACATGACCAATTTTCATATTTTTCTTGGTGATTCTGCATCATACCCCTAGGCAAGAAAGAAATTTAAATTCAATGGACTATGTTGTACCCAACTTCCCCCTTTTCCTTAAAGAGAAATAGGGATCCACTTTTTTTCATATTTTGGTCCTAATATTGAGCCCTTATTTTTTCATATGTTTATGCAAAATATAGAAAATTTAAGGCATTTCACTTTTGGTAGGATGATATTGGCATTGTGTTTTCATGAGACTAACTTTTGTTCTACAAAAACTATCCTTTGGGTTCATATTTTTAGACTAAATCTTTCAGCCCTTATGTAAATTATCCTTTCAGGTTTTATGTTTTGGGTGTTCTTGGGCCTATTTTATTTCAGGATTATTGTTTATAAATATTTATTTTGTCAATGAAATTATTGTGGAGATTTTATCCAAAATAATTCCCCTGAAAGAATTTGGCCGATGGGTTCTTTGCCTCATAGAATTTTAGGCTATAAATATTTTTCCCAAAACAAATCCCTAATGGATTATCCCTTCAACCCTATTGAACCTACCTTTCAAGACTTTTGAAATGACCCTTAGCTATACAAAACTACATCAAAAATTCCCTTCGGCCTTTACAAAGTGGACCCTTCAAGAAAGTTTTGCCATGAAGTAGACCTTTCCACATACCCTTCAAGACTTTTGAACTAGCCCTTTGGCCTTTTTGAAAATGTCCTTTGTCCTTTAGCCCTTTGACCTTTCCCAAATTGACCACTTTACCCTTTTTGACCAAATATTTTAAGGCACATACCATTCAAGTTTTATGTAAATGATCCTTCAGGACTTTGATCTTAAACCCTTTACCCTTCAGGACTTATCCTTTAGGATATCCTTTTTGACCCCTTTGTCTTATGAAAAGTGCCCTTCGGCCTTTGTGTTTGGACCTTTGACATGAACATAACCTTTAAGATTTTTGTCCCAAGCCTTTGAACCTTTTTTGGAAGTGTCTACTTACCCTTCAGAATAATCATCATAGCCCATTTTTTTCCCACTAAGAGACCCTTTAGACCCAAGGCACATACCCTTCAATTTTTTTTAACCTACCCTTTGAGACTTTTTAAATGACCCTTAGTTGTATGAAAGTACCCTTCAAGGAAATAAAAAGTGCCCTTGGCCCCTATGAAGTAGATCCTTCAAGACTTTTATCATGGACAAAATGCCCTATGAAGTAGACCATTCAAATCAAAAGTACCCTTCAGGGAAATTTAAAGTGCCCTTCAGACATTTGAATAGACCTTCAAGTTAATTGTCTTGAGACTTTTGCCTAGAACATTCCCTCTAAGGAATTAGTCTATGGATGTTGACCGAAAAGAATTTTTTTTTGATATAGACCCTAAGTGCCTTATTATTAAGAGTATTACTAGTCTCACCATACTTATCCAAAATAAAAGTAAAAATATTTCCTATTAATACTTTAAAGACCCCCACCAACCTAAAATAAAAAGTTTGAATTATACGATAAAATAAAAGATAAGTGAACATTACACATTTATGTCATATGAACTGATATTCAATGTAAGATTCTATAAAAGTGATATGCCATGATTGAAAATCCATCATTTCATTCAAGCTAACTTTCATTCAAAGTTTTCTACTTTCTTATAGTGACAAATATCTATAGTTCCCAATTCAAGAGTACTATGACTAAAATAATGATTGAGCTAGAGTTGAGTTGTTTTCATAAGCATACATAGTGCATAGAAAAAGCATCACAGAGTACACATCAATATCATCTACATCAAAGACATTCCAAGGTATCGATCCACCATCCCCATATCCAATTAAGGACTCCATAGAATTCATGGATATAGTCTTTGATGCCAAAGTATTTGGAGATAAATACTAGAATTTTAGCATTATGGGATGTCATTGATTCAGTGGATGTGTTTTCACTTGAAGATAATATAACACTAGCAGATGGATTATTTTTTAATAAATTATTGGCATTTAAATGCCAAAGATTGCACTTTACCATAGGCAAGCTATTTTTTTTAGGGAAGATATCATAAGATGATTTCCTACATCATTATAATAACAATATAGTAGTCACATGCATTTCAAGAGTGGATTTCTAGAGATTCTTGTCTTTGAGTATACACAATGCCTAATTTGACAACACATTGGTGCATTTTAATGTAGAGACCTTAACGGATAACATGTTGTCTTCATGGCTAATCTTAGACCAAACCATCACATGGAAATGGAAGAAGCCAAAAGGAGAAACTCTAATTGATAGATTTAGGATGGGGATTCGTATTGGTATGGCTCTTCTCAATAAATTATATGGTATTCCCAACATTCATTTTGTTAATTTGGATTGGGTTTTGTTACTATATATAATGCTTACATATGATACTGCATATTCCTTGGTGAGATAATAAGCATGTGATTGAGGGAGTAAATTATTCATAAATATAAATATCCCATGCCCTCTAGAGATTTTTACATGATATCCTACTTGTTGGATGTAGTCATGGGTACATGTTATAAATACCTTAGTGAATCATGGACTTAGACTATAGATTGTGAGAAGAATAGGATCTATGATCATTACTAGTTCATGCATGTTTACTGCTATACCAAACATATGGTAAAGATATTTAAGGATGTCTATCCTTAGGTTTGGTAAGCATTCACATCTCACCAATTCCATGAATTGGATAGAATATTTTGAAGAACTTGGTATGGAAAGGGGAGTATTTCCTTTACCCAAATTTCACCATTATCATGGTTTAGGAAAATAAGGTTGACCCTCTATGTCTTCCAAGGTTTGTACCATACAAGCTAGTTAAACAATAAATCGCCTTCCAATTATGGAAGATCATTGAAGAGGATCTATCAAGGAAGAATAAATATTTTTATTGTGGTAATCTTATAACTATTGGTAGGATGACATATATAATGAAGAAGCATCTTAGGGAAGTAGGTAGAAAATGCAAGAGTTATCTTTTCCTTATACTTTCACATAGGATTAGGATCCACATAGGCTAACCTAAAAGTACATTCATGGGTTCAACATCCCCTATAGTCATGAGCATTATGACTATAATTTCTTATTTTTGAATGCTAAGTCTGATGAGGAAGTATTGGCTAGTATAGATTATTGGGCTATAAGAGGATCATTTGAAAATTATTTAGGATGATCCTTTAGTTTCTAATAGGGAGCTAGACTGCAAAAATACACTCTACAAAGGGTGGCAACATTTAGATTTATAGAGAAGATAGTTTGAGGAGAAATCCAAGGACCAAGTTGCTTCTTCTTCCTAAGGACTTCCTTTGAAGTTGAAGTTGAAGATAGTGAAGAAGGAACCTAGGCTAATTGAGCCTAGTTATACTAGGGGAAGACAAGTAGGGGATATCACTAGCCTAGATTCTAATGAGGAAGAGATCACATATGAATATACTATTATAGGTTCTAGTCAAATGTCTATTACTATGCCCTAGTTACACACTATTACATCTATCAGGATATCATGTCTAGAAGTAGCAACATCATCACCTCAGGACTCCCCCACACAAGTAAAGACCCCCTTGATCTATAAGATAAATCCTAAGACTCCTATGGGTAGTCCTATAATGGATACATCATAAGGCTTACCTACTCCACCTCTAGATTTAGAACTAGCTAGGTGAAATGTAGTGGTCATCAAAAATATTGAGGATGATTTAGATGAGGAAGTTGAGTTGGAGACAACCAAGGCTATGAGCCTCCAAATAGAACTAGTGGATCTTAATTTCCTAGGTACTCAATCTTTTGTTATTTCTCCTTTGTCTCATGTACCTATCTTTAGAAAAGTCACTTCTATGGAAGTTCCCACATCTACCCCTTCAATTTCTACTACCACCATTGGTCCTTTCATTTCCACTTCCATCCCACTCACCACACAAACCCCTTCTATTCCCATTTATACCTCCATTGTTAGAGACCTCAAGAATAAGAAAGTGTCTAAGAAGGTGCAAACCACTCTAGCCACCTCACAACTCCACATCCACTCCACATAGATAACCCCTTCACTACCATATACCACTTCTATAGAGGGGACTATAGTGATAAATACTAGTATGGGAAAGAATTCCATGCCTTAAATGATCACAATCCATCCATTTCCATAGTTTGGAGGAGTGGATTGGTCCAAAATTATATGGATTTCCTTAGCTAATGTCCTAACCAAGGAACATAAGAAATAATAGAGAGATCAAGAGGAGGTAGAGGAAGAGGTTATTGGCATAACCTCTGATGCATCCCAATTATATATCCCTCCATGGGTAGTGGATCTAAGGAGCAAGGTTTCTCAATTACCAAACTTCAAAATCACTGAGCTCCCTTTTGTTTCTACTTTATTTTATCCTCTAGCTAGAAGTATTCAAAGGGTGAAGAAGAGGAAATTAGAAGAATCATCCTTAAATAAAGGCAAGAAGTGTTCTCCCTCACCAAGAGGTAGAATAGATAGCCATGACAATATTTATATGAGGAAAATCTAGCAGACCTGGCACAAAAACACAAATATACCATAGTTTCAATCCATGAGGGCATTGAATTAGATTTATAGGAGATTGAAGTATAAGTGTAGGTATTAGAGGTCAAAGTGGAGAAATTGAAGGATAAATCCAAGGTAATACATATTCTTTCTAGCACAAAATCTAAAGTTTAGGAGGCAGCTTCTAAATGTTATAACTCCTTGGAAGCCATAGAGTTTATGAAGGCTGAGATGGCCCCTCATGTGAGCTAGGCCAATAAATTATTTAATTCCTTAAGATATGATATTGAAAAAATTAAGATGTTATTTATCTATATAGGTAACTCATTATATAGTCATCTCAACCTTATGACTATGTTAGAGGCATCCAATGACTTAAATCTAGTATTCATTCAACAGGAAGAGGTGAAGGATTGGTTGTAAAATGTTGGGGATTTAATACCTAGATATAAAGCACATGAGGCTCATATCCAAAATTAAATAATACACTAGTAAGTTAACTAGCATGATTAATTTTGATAAACTTATCCAAGAAGTAGTCGATGAGTTTAAGCAAAGCTTGAAACATTTAACACTTGAGGAAATTGAGTTATAATTAATCAAGACTAAAAAAAAAGGTCACTAAAGTTGAAATATTCAAGAGAAAATTTCAAATAACCAAAGTTGAGCACTCAAAGCTCCTTGGATAGACCAAAAGAATCCATCAGCCATCATTGCTAAATTTAGATATTATACAAAAGTAGCATGGAGTGACACAAAAAGATAATGAGGATAACAAAGCAAAGAAGTAGTAGGTTTTTGGAGGTGATACTACATCTTCAATTACCATGATGACTTCTATGCCAACCAAGGTGCATGCAACACTTCAAATGAGTAAGCCTTGATAGGTTAAGATTTTACGCATAAATAGTTTTGTAATGGTGAATGTACTTGGATATTTTTTATGTTTTGAGTGGCTAATTATAAAAAATTGACTTTATATTTTGTGTATATGCACACATTTTATAATTTTTGAAAAGTCAATTTATTTATTTTTAACTTCTAATTTTCTTAGATAGTTTTTAGATCATAGTTAGAACTACATATTCTAACTGACACATGTAACCACTTTACATGAACTTGGAGGATGAGGTGAACCCTTCCCCAAGTCTATATGTACAATTATAACCAACTTAGTTTTTTAACAGAATATTCTAGAATACAAAATAGTGAATTAATTTTTGATCATCAGTGAGCTGTTTTGAATATTTTCTTTCCAATTCCATGTTATTAGTTGTTATGGTTGTGTGTTTAAATAATATTTTGTGTGCTACAAATATGAATGGATTATTAATTTCTTGATTGATATACTAATCCTAGATGTTCAATAGCTATTGAAAGAATAGTAAATATATTAATTTAGTCAAGTTGATTGAATCATATTTTTAAATGTGTGATTTTGCTTTCTTTGGTGTAGTTTTCTATGTGTATGTAACAACTACCTCGAATAATTCATTTTTTTGAACCAAAATATCCTAATTAAGGGTGTGTAATAGCCACCCCAAAATGAGCAACCTTTGTTTGAGTATTTTAAATTCCTTAAACTTCTATATTCTTAGACTTCCTAGCCATGTCTGACTGTATGTGTGTTATTGTTACTAACAATACGCATAGGGTTCAAAAACATAGGTCTATTCAAAAACTAACTAGAGAAGTTATTCCAAAGAACTATAGATCTTTCTTTTCTACCCTACCTTACCCTCCTTTTGTGTTTGTTATTAATACTTACCCACTTTTAGATTAAAAACCAACCACCCATCTAGCTCACATAAAAAATTCAATCTATTAGAAGGCCACATCTCCATCCAAAAACCTTATCAACAAACTGCATGCCCTATATCTATTCCATCAATACATTGAAATATACCACATACCTAAAACTCATGCCTTGGAGTGGATTTCATATCCATTGAGATCTTAAAACATTATAGGCTACTTCATTTGACTATGGTGTGTACAAAACCCACATCAATAGTATTCCACTAGTATTAGGAGGGCCCAAACCTAGAGTTATGCCAACAACCCTAGTTCAGAATAGTCCACCACCTCCACTAGGTCACCCCTTACCTATAAGGAATTCTTTACCTATTAATCAACCAATGGATTAACAACATCCCTAGTTATTTGGATCTACCATTGCCATCCTAGGAGACATGCATGATTTTCCCTAAAATCCCAAAAAGTATCTACCATCCTTTTCTCCTTTAGGACTAAGGATAATTGAAGAGCATATCAAATATGTTAAAGATGATTTAAGATTAATGAAAGTAGTTGATAAAGATATTGCATATTGATTATTCCATTTTACTTTAATGGATGTTATTTATGATTAGTACTTAAATCTAATAGAAAAATCCATCACGAATTGGAAGTAATGTCAAATGGCTTTTCTTACATAGTTTGGATACGTCACCAATCCTAGATTGGTATATCAGCACTTCACTAGTATGAAGAAAGAGTCTAATGAGCCCATCTATGCTTTTAACACAAGATGAAAGAATATTTACAACTAGTTGACCTTGAGGTATAAACTAGAAGTAGCATTAGCACTAGAGATGTACAAGAATGCCTCTGGCCCTATCACCATTGTGTTCCTAAGAAGAGCACCTACTACCAATACTTTGGTGTTAGCATTTGAAGAGGATACTAACATTGATAGGAATCTTAAACCATAGATTCCTAGGGCACATAGCATCAATAATGTATTTCTAGTGCTCAATAGGATACCACATGTAAAGAAAAATGTTTTAGCATATAATTAGAATTAGTTGTATACATTGCCTTCATTGACATAGACAATGCAACTAAACTTTGGATACTTAAATAATCATTTGATAATAAATAGTTATCAATATAATCAACACACAACTACACTTCCCATGGTTATTCTACAAGGTATAGATTCCATAAAAACTGGATTGGATTCTATTCAAAAGATGGTCCAAAAGTTGAGAAATGATTTCTTAAATATGCAATGAAATATCGGCAACACTAAAACCCCAATTGAAAACCAGAACACTAGGTTACAGAGATATAATAGACCATTTAATAGGTCTAAAAACATCAAGGAGTAACCTATCAAGCTCCTATAAATCAACATAGATAAAATGGCTCTCCCTAATTGGTGTAGGTTACATAATACACCCTAACATGGTGAGTTTGATTGTGTTGAGTTCTATACCATGTTTGAGATATTTCAAAGGGAAGTAACTAGATAGGATTATATGAATAACCCACCAAAATCCCATCAAGATCCTAGATCTTCTAGCACAACCATGTTCTTTAAAATTCATGAGTTTTTCTTCTTAGGCAAAGATAAAAACAAACCAAAAGATAATATGGATGAAGTTCATATTTTATAGTAGTTTTAGAGAGGTACATATAACTTAAGGAACAAACATCCACTTACCACCTCAACTTATCCAAACACCATGGTGATTCTTCCAAATCCCAAAGAAAATAGCAATCCACCCCCTCCAAAGGGGAATGATCAACCCCCAAGCAAGGAAGAACTGAGTAAAGGTAGATACAACATCATGGAAGATATGAAGAAAATTAAGGCAACTATAAATCTTCATGAGTCAACCCAAAACACTGAACAAAAGGAGCTAATATAGAAGTCTATTACTATAAAATCCCTTTTAGAAATAACTAAAGTGACTACAAACAAAGAAATTTTTTTTGATGCCAATGTCATTTACAAGAGGAAGCCTAAAGTGCCACTATTTCTATTGACTATTAGAGCATTTAGTAAGAACATCCATAATTTTTTGGTTGATTATAAAGCATCTGTAGCTATTATGCCTACCTCTCTATGTAAGAAGCTTGGTCTCACTCCAAGTCCTTCAAAAATATCAGTCTCCCAACTAGACAAAATGGTGGTACCATTAGTTGGAGAACTGAATAATATATGCATTCGAGTAGCATATGAACCAAGAGTCTAGATGACTATTGATATTTTAGTAGTGGACATACCAAAAGGATATGGATAGTTACTAAGTAGAGATTGGTCTAAAACACTCGATGGATATCTTTCCATATACTTTTTTCATAACTGGCTATCATGGAGAGGATTTATGAACCATATCAGAATTGATAGAGAGAAAATAATGAAATATCCCATCATAGAATATAATGTCAAAAGTGAAGAGGTAAAGTATTACTCTCCCACTCTTGGTATTTATACTTTTACCACTCAGAATCCAACACAATACCAATAACCTGAAGGTTCAAATCAATTATGGACTATGCATTTTGATGGGGCCAAGTCCAAGTAAGGATCAAGCATAGGAATTAAGGTGATTGATCCTCAAGATAAGAAGTTATTGGCATATTATATATTGCAATTTCCATGTACTAACAATAGAGCTAAGTATGAAGCTCTAATTTTGGGGTTACAGTTTACACTAAAGAACAATGTAAAATAAATAAAAGTATTTGGTGACTCAGAGTTGGTAGTTCACTAGGTAAGAAACAAATATTAGTAAAAATTGTCTTATCTAAAGATATATAAATATAGAGTGTGGGATTTAATCAAAAGATTTGAAACTTTTAACATAGTATCACTCTTGAGAGAGTGAAATAAAGGTGTTGATTCACTAGCTACTACTATTGATAATCTTGAGCCATTGTAGGATTCTAAGGTAAAGATATTTTCTATTGAATCGGTTCCTTATCCATCTATTCTAGATAATGTAGAAAATTTCTAGGTCTTTAATGATGATCAAAATATTATTTAGTTCTTAACTAATTTAGGGGATTTCAAGTCCCAAATCATTAATGACAAGGACATTAACCACTTCTATCAAGAATAAAGAGATAAAGAGGACATTCTCTAGCTCAATGAAAATTAGATTCTAGCCAACTTAGTCTCCTTGGAAAGACCATTTGACTTAGACCCTTAGGCACAACTCAAGCAGTCCAAGGTTCATAAATCAAACTTCAAAATGGAAAATATAGGAGATGATCATAACCCATGTTATGTGAATATTGGTCTCAGATACACTATGGAGGAAATACAATGATTCAAGGATTTGATTGCTCAATACAAAGATATTATCTCCTATACGTATGAAGACCTAAAGGTGTATGACCTGTAGGTTATCACTCACATGATTTCCCTAAAGAAAGACCATAAACTATTTAGACAGAGGAAAAGACTAGTAAACCCTATTCTAGAACCTCTTATTTAGAGGGAAGTGGAGAAGCTATTAAGTGCCAAAATCATATTCCCAATCTAGCATTCTACTTGGGTGGCCAATTTGGTCCTGGTTAGAAAGAAGAATGGTGAGATCAAGTTATATGTAGACTTCAAAAATCTGAATAAGGCTTCTAAGAAAGATAATTATCCTTTCCCTTCTCTATATGAGGTAATATAGATAGTGAGTGATTTTGAAATGATGTCATTTTTAGATGGATTTTCAAGCTATAATCAGGTACTAGTACAGACTAAGGATAGAATGAAGATGGTATTTACTACGAAATGGGGTACTTATGTATATAAAAGTATGCCATTTGGCCTAATCAATGTAGGAGATATGTTTCAATGTGCCATGGATCATGCCTTTAAGGGACTAATATGAAAATGCATAATCATCTATATAGATGATCTTACCATGTTTTCAAAGAATAGAAAAGACCACATAAGTCACTTAAAGTCCATATTTGAGAGGTGTAGAAGGTTTGATATTTCATTAAACTTGAATAAAATCATATTTGAAGTTACTAAGGGAAATATCTTGGGACATATTATCAAAAAGGATGGGATCACCATTGATCCATATAGAATCTAGGTAATTTAAAAAAATTAGCCACTAAACAACAAGAAGGATTTCAAGTCATTCTTTGAGAAGATCAACTTCATAAGGAAGTTCATCTCAGGGTTTGTAGAAGTCATCAATCCTCTAAATGTTATGCTTAAATAAGATGCTAAAATAGAGTGGACAAATGAATCCAAAAAGTCTTTCCAATACATTAAAGATTCCATATCGTAGGCTCCAGTGTTAATTAGTCCAAACTTTATAAAAGATTTATATCTGTATTCATTCACTTTAGAACATACCATTGTTGTAGTTATCACACAAAATAAAGATGAAACTAAACATCTGATTACCTTCATGAGCATGAATCTAAAGGATGTAGAGCTCATGTATTCTATGATTAACAAGCAAATTTTTGCTTTAGTCAAAGCAGTGAAATTTTTTTGACATTACATCTTAAGGAAAAAAACCATTGCTATTATACCTGACCCTGCTATCAAACTCACCCTATCATAGAATGAGCTAGGAGAATGTCAAGTCAAATAGATGGCCAAGCTCCAAGAATTCAAAATAGAGATTAGGCCTATAAATATTGTTAGAGGTCAAAGCATTTTTCAACTCATGACTAAGCCTAATCCATGAGTCACTGTTGAAGAGGTATGTATAGGAAAAGTTTCTAAAGTAGAATGGTATACATATATAATCTAGTATTTACTTACAATAACTTATCCCCCAGAGCTTAATAGAGAAATAAGGAGGGATTTGAGGCTCTAAGTTATCCATTTCATGATAAAAAAAAGAATCCTCTATATAAAAAACTATGAAGGTAATTATCTTAGGTGTGTATCTACTTAAGAGGATAAGGAAATATTGGAGCATTTGTATCAAAATATAGGCAGTGGTCATCCTATTGGGAATACCAGGTTGGATTACTATTGGCCAACCATCTTTAAGGATGCTTATATACACATCATAACATACCATGAATGTCAAGCATTAGCCAAAAGAGAAGTACATGTAATAATGCCTCTATAACTAGTTATTTAAGGAAGGCCATTCTCATAGTGGGGTTTAGACTTCATGGGTATAATCAACCTAAATTCCTTAGCAAGCCATAAATTTGTACTCACAGCTATAAATTATTGTACTAGATAGATGTAATTCATAACTATAAATAATAGTAGAGCACAAAATGTGATTTGATTTTTGGAGGAACACATAAAAACTAGATTTATAATGCACATCTCTTTAGTTTGTGGTAATAGATTGACTTTTATATCATTGGAATTCACTAAATGGTCACATGGCAATCACATCATAATAAAGTTAGCTAAAAACCACTAACCTTAGGGAAATGGACTAGTAGAGTCAACAAATAAAAATCTTATTGATGATCAATAAATTAGTAGGGGACAAGCCTAGGGAATGGCATAATTTACTAAAGTATGTTATTTGGGTAGACTAGATGAGATATAATCAAGCCTTAAAATCTTTGCCCTACCTATTGGTATATGGGTGTAGACTAGTTTTTCCCATCATGTTGAAGCTACCCACCTATTAGTTCATGCAAGACTACATGGAGCCAAATGAAAAATCAGAATCAAGGTTGCTTGATATAATAAAAATGGAGGATTCAAGGATTGAAGCCTTACAGACATTCAAAAAACACTAGGATGTAGTCAAGAGGTGGTTTGATAAAAGAGATAAAGTCAAAGCATTTAGGATTTTAGATTTGGTGCTACTATGAGATAAATCCCATGAAAATAAAGGACAACATGATAAGTTTTCCCCACTATGGATTGGACCCTATCAAATTTTAGAGATCATGGGCAATAATTCATTTCTTCTAAAGGACCTTCAAGGTAATGAGATTACATATCTAGTTAATGGATAGTTTCTAAATCATTACTTTAGAGCTATTCTATTTGTAGATAATACTAATTGAGGGCATTTTAGATAAGTTTAGATGTAGGGCTAGAGTAGATTTCCATGCTTTCTAGTTTAGTTTCTTTATTTCTAGTTTAGTTTTAATGCTTTCCAATTTTTTGGGCTTTCTAGATTAATCTTTCTACTTTCAGTATTTTATTTTCTTAGATTAGATTTTAGTGCTTTCTAGAGTGGTGTCCTGCTTTCTAGATCAGTTGTTCTTTGTTTTATTTTGTGTTTGAAGATATGTTCTCTCTAGTTATTGCCAAGTTAAAATCCAAAAATGACTGAGTTTATGATTTGTAGAAAATGTAAAAATCAAAAATCTTGACACATTGAGGACTAGTTTATAGATTAGGCATATTTTTATGTTTTTGAGTCTTTAGGATGAAGGCAATCAAAGGATTATTTTCAATAGTGTCACAATTGAATACGTTTACCAGGCATGAGGAAGTTGCTCTTGGGTACTTCATACAAATTTAGAAATTTTGTTATTTTATTGGATCAAATACACTTACATTATTAAATACTTGTTAAAAGTGATAATTTTAGGTGTCGATCTTGTTCGCAGGGATGTTCTAGTAACAATTTATTTTATAATTATACTAACTCACTAGGGTTTCAAATTCTCTCTTTTAAATTGATTTGAACACAAGAGAAACAACAATAGAGAGAGAGAGAGAGAGAGAGAGAGAGAGAGAGAGAGAGAGAGAGAGAGAGAGAGAGAGAGAGAGAGAGAGAGAGAGAGAGAGAGAGAGAGAGAGAGAGAGAGAGAGAGAGAGAGAGAGAGAGAGAGAGAGAGAGAGGAACCAATGAGTTCAAAATAGCAAAAGAGAATTTAAATAAAATTAAAAGGCTCACATGATGAAATAAGGTCAATGCACCATGAATCATAGTTATAATAAAATAATAGGAGAAGAGAAGGGTCCCAAGGTATCTCTATTAGGGTGATGAATTTTTGGCTAGTAGTAAAGCAATGCCTACTATTCCCTTGATTTGATGAGCTTTAACAGATACTAGAATGCAACCTATAAATTTATCAAAATTTTTGAAAAACTCATCACAACAAGGGTTAACTAAACTACACATTTAACACACACAAATATAAGAAATTAGAGGGCAAGTATGTTGTGTGAATTAACTTAGGAACCTCTTTTATGTTTTTGATTTAAGTATATTTTCTATGACACACTTCAAGATTGATCTTAAGATTATGAAACCAGATTTATAGGTTATTAAATAATCAAGAGTATTCCCCCTATAAGTCACCATTTGTTGTACCTAACATCCCCATTTTCTTTAAGGAGAAATGGGGACCCACTTTTTTAATATTTTGGTCTTAATATTGAGTCCCTCTTTTTTCATATGTTTATAAAAAATCTATAAAATATAAGGCATTTCACTTTTGGTAGGATGATATTAGCATCATTTTTTCATGAGAATAAATTTTTTTCTATAGAAACTATCCTTCAGGTTTATATTTTTAGGATAAATCTTTCAGTTGTTATACAAATTGTCCTTTTGGGTTTTATGTTTTGGGTGTTTTTAGACCTATTTATTTTAGGATTACTATTTGAAAAGCCTTATTTTATCAAGGAAATTATTGTAAACATTTTATTAGAAATAATCCCCCCTGAAAAAATTTAGTCGATGACCTCTTTACCTCATGAAATTTTGGACTGCAGATATTTTTCCTATAAAAAATTCCCAATATATTATCTCTTCGACCCTATCAACTCTACCTTTCAAGATTTTTGAAATGACCCTTAGCTTTACAAAAGTACCCTTTAGGGAAATAAAAAGTGCCCTTTGGCCTTTATGAAGTAGACCCTTTAGGTAAGTTTTACCATGAATTAGACCTTTTTAATCCTTTCCACATACCCTTCAGGACTTTTGAACTAAACCTTCATCCTTTCTTAAAATGTCCTTTGTCATTTATCCCTTTGACCTTTCCCAAATTGACCACTTTACCCTTTTTGACTAGATATTTTAAGGCACATACCCTTCAGGTTTTATGTTAATGACCCTTTGGGAGTTTTGTCCTAAACCCTTTACCCTTCGAGACTTATCCTTTAGGATATCATTTTTGACCCCTTTTTCCTATGAAAAGTGCCATTCCTTTGTTTATTAGACCCTTTGACATGAACATACCCTTTAGGATTTCTATCCCAAACCTTTGACCCTTTTTTTAAAGTGGCCACTTACCCTTCAGAATAATCATCACAACCTTTTTTTCCCACTAAAATACCCTTCAGACCCAAGGCACATACCCTTTGGGTTTTGTGTAACCTACCCTTTAGAAATTTTGAAATGACCCTTAGCTATATGAAAGTACCCTTTAGGAAATCAAAAGTACCCTTTAGCCCCTATAAATTAGATCCTTCAGGACTTTTTTCATGGATAAAATTCCATATGAAGTGGACCCTTTAGATAAAAATTACCCTTCAGGGAAATTTAACGTGCCCTTCAAACCTTTGAATATCCCTTTGGGATAATTATCTCGATACTTTTGCCTAAAACAATTCCATCGAAGGAATTAGATTGTAGACATTGACCCAAAAACATTTTTTTTTTAATGTAGACCCTAAGTTCCTTATTGTTAAGAGTACTACTAGTCTCACCATACTTATCAAAAATAAAATTAAAAATATTTCCTATCAATACTTTAAATACCCCCACCAACCTGAGCTAACATGTTTTAATTCTATGAGAAAATAAAATCCAAGTGAATGTTGTACATTTATGCTACACGACCTAATATTCAATATAGGATTATATATATGTGATATGCCATGATTTCTAAGCTATCATTACATTTAAGATAACTTACATTCAAGTTCTTTTACTTTTTTCAGTGATGAAGAGCCCTAGTTCCCACTTCAAGAGTACTGTGAGTAAAATAATGACTGAGCTAGAGCTAAATTGTTTGCACAAGCATACATAGTGCATAAAATAAATATCATAAAGTATGCATCAATGGCATCTACATTAAGGACATTCTGAGGTACAAACCTTTTATCCCCATATTCAATTAAGGACTCTATAGAATTCATGGATACAATCTTTGATGTTATAGTATTTGGAGACAAATACTATAATTATTTAGCATTATGGGATGTCATTGATTCAATAGATGTGTTTTTACTTGAAGATGATATAAAACTAGAAAATAAATTGTTCTTTAAGGAATTTTTGGCATTCAAACACCAAAGATCACACTTTGCTATAGTGAAGCCAAAATTAATGCCATGCATTAACCTCCTAAGGGACCTATTCTTTTCATGGAAGATATCATAGGATGCTTTCCTACATCATTCTAATAAAAATATGTTAGTCACATGCATTTTGGGAGTATATTTTTAGAGATTCCTATTTTTGAGTATACATGATGCCTACTTCAATAAGCACACATTGGTGAAATTTAATGTAGATATATGAATGGAGAAGGTGTTGTCTTCATGACTACTCTCAGACTAGACCATCACATAGAAAGGGAAGAAGTTGAAAGGAGTAATCCCAATTGACATATTTAGGATGGGGATTCACATTGGTATGGCTCTTCTCAATAGACTATATAGTATACCTAACATTCATTTTGTTAATTTAGATTAGGTGTCATTACTATATATGATGCTTACACATGATGTTGCATAGGCCCTAGGCAAGATAATAAGCCTATGATTGAGGGAGCAGATTATTCATAAAGACAAGCATCCCATACCCTCTAGATATATTTATATGATGTCTTACTTATTAGATGCAGTCATGGGTACATGTTACAAAGACCTTGGTAAATTGTGGGATCCAGCCATAGACTATGAGAATAATAGAATCTATGATCATTACCAGTTCATGCACATCTACTGCTATACCAAGCATATGGTGAGGATATATGAGGATGTCTATCCTTAGGTTTGTCAATCCATTCATAGCTTACCCATGCCTCTAATTGGACATAATATTATGAAGAAAGTGGAAGGGAAATGAGATTATTTTTTACCTAAATTTCACTATTGTCATGGTTTGGGGAAACAAGGTCGGCCCCCTATTTCTTCCAAGGTTGTACTAGACAAGCTAGCTAAACAAGAAAATTCCTTTTAATTATGAAAGAGCATTGAAGTGGATTTATCAAGGTAGAAGAAAGACTTGTATTTTGGTCATATTATAAATATTAGTAGGATGGAATATACATTGAGGAAGCATCTTGGGGAAGTAGGTGGAGAATTTATGAGTTATCCTTTCCCCATACTTGTACATAGAGACTAGGATCTGCATGGGTTGATCCAAAAACACATTCATGGGTTCAACATCCCCTATAGCCATGATCCTTATGACTATGATTTATTATTTTTGAATGATAATTTTGATGAGAAAGTATTGGAATGGGTACTTATTTCTAGGCTACAAGAGGATCATTTGAGAATGAGCCAAGATGATCCTTCTATTTCTACCAAGGAGTTAGATAACAAAAAGGCACTCTATAAAGGGCAAAAACATTTAGATTTCTAGAGAAGATAGTATAAGTACAAATCCAAGGACCAAGTTGCTTCTTCCTCCTAAGGACTTCCCTTCAAGTTGAACTTGAAGATAATGAAGAAGGAACCTAAGATACTTGAACCTAGTTCTACTAGGGGAAGACAAGTAGGGGATCTCATCATCCTAGATTTTGATGAGGAACAATGCACATAGGAATTTCTTACTACAAGTTCTAGTTAAATTTCTATTTTTATGCCCTAAGTACACACCATCACATCTATTAGGATAAAAAATCTATAAGTAGAGACATCTTCACCTCAAGACTCCCCCACATAAGTATGGGGAAAGGATAACATTGGAGACATCACAAGGCTTTCCTACTCCACCTCCACATTCAAAACCAACTAGGGGAGATGTAGTGGTCATCAAAGACATTGAGGATGATTTAGATGAGGAATATAAGTTAGAGATAGCCAAGGCTATGACCCTCCAAATAGATCCTATGGAGCTTAGTTTCCTAGGTACTCAATCCTTTATTAGTTCTCCTTTGTCTTTTATACCTATCTTTAGACAAGTTACTTATGTGTAAATGTCCACATCTACCCCCTCCATTTCCACTACCACCATTGGTCCTATTTCCACTTCCATCCCATTCACCACATAGACCCCTTCTATTTCTATTATCACCTCTATCGTTAAGTACCTCAAGAAGGAACAAGTGTCTAGGGAGGTACAAACTACTCTATCCACCTCAAAACTCCATGTCGACTCTACTAAGATAACCCTTACACTATCATCTAACACTTATATAGAGGGGATTAAATTGATAATTACTTGAAGGGGAAGTAAGGAAAAACCTCAAATGATCATGGTCCATCCACCTTCCCAATTTGAAAGAGTGGATTGATCCAAAATTATATGGCCTTCCTTTCTTGATGCCCTGACCAAGGTACATAAGAAATAATAGAGAACTCAAGAGGAGGATAAAAAAGAGGTTGTTATCATAACCTCTAAAGCATCCCAATTAGATATCCCTCCATGGGTAGTGGATCTAAGAAGCAAGTTTTCCTAGCTACCAAACTTTAAAATCACTGAACTCCCTTCTATTTTCACTTTGTTTGATCTTCCAACTGCCAGTATTCAAAGGGTGAAGAAGAGGAAATTAGAAGATGAAAAAGGCACCTAGATCATATTTAAATAAAAGAAATAAGTGTTTTCCCTCGCCAAGAGGTAGAATAGATAGACATGACAATCTTTATACAAGGAAAATTTAGTAGACCTGACACAAACACACAAGGATGACATAGTTATAATCCATGAGGGCACATAATTATCTAAATGGGAGATTGAGGTAGAAGTGAAGGTATTAGAGGCCAAAGTGGAGTAACTCAAGGAGAAATCTAAGATAGTACATATTCCTACTAGCATAGAAGCTAGATTTTAGAATGTAGCTTGAAGATGTTATAACTCCTTGGAAGTGATGGAGTTTATGAAGGCCAATATGGCCCCTCATGTGAGCCAAGCCAATCAATTATTTAATTACTTAAAAGATGATAGTGAAAAATTAAAGATGTTATTTATCTATACATGCATCTCACTAAATAGTCATATCGACCTTATGACTATGCTAGAGGCATCTAATGCCTTAAATATAGTAGTCATTTAGTAAGAAGAGGCAAAGGATTGGTCGTAAAACATTTGGTTTTTAATCCCCAAATATCAGGCACATGAGGCTTATATTCTTCAAATTTTTATAATCCATTGGGGAAGTTAATTAGCAAGATTAATTTTCATAAACTTATCCAAGAAGCAACTGATGAGTTTAAGCAGAGCTTGTAAGTTTTAACACTTGATAAAAATTAGTCAAAATTAAGCAAGGCTCAAAAAAATGTCACTGAAGTTGAAATATTCAAGAGTAAATTTCAAATAACAAAGGATGAGCATGAAAATCTCCTTGGACAGACCAAAAGAATCCATCGGCCATCACTTCTAAATTTAGACATTATACAAAAGTAGCATGGAGTAGTACAAAAATTTTATGAGGATAACAAATCAAATAATAACCAAGTTTTTAGTAGTGCTACTACATCTTCAATTTCCACAATGACTTCTATGCCAACCAAAGTGCATGCAGAACTCCAAACAAGTAAGCCTTGATAGTCTGAGATTTTATGCATGAATAGTTTTGTAATGGTGAATGTACTTGGATATTTTTTTATTTTGAGTGGCTAATTTATAAAAATTAACTTTATATTTTGTGTACATGCACACATTTCATAATTTTGGAAAATTCAATTTATTTATTTTTAACTTTTAGTTTTCTTAGATGGTTTTTAGACCATAGTTAGAACTACATATTTAAACTGACACATGTAACCACATTGCATGAAAATGGAAGATGAGGTGACCTGTTCCCCAAGTCTATATATAAAATTATAACCAACTTAGTCTTTTGTTAGAATATTTTGGAATATAGAGCAGAAAAGTAATTTTTGATCATTAGTGAAGTGTTTTGAGTATTTTATTTCCAATTTTTTGTAATTAATTGTTATGGTTGTGTTTCAATAATATTTAGTGTTCTACAACTTTGAATGGATTTTTTATTTCTTGATTGATATATTAATCCTAGATGTGCAATAGCTATTGAAAGATTAGTGAATATATTGATTGAGTTAGTTAAGTTCATTGAATCATTTTTATAAATGTGTACTTATTCTTTCTTTGGTGTAGTTTTTTGTATATGCAATAACTACCTCAGATAATTCATTTTCCCAAGCCATAATCTCTTGATTAAGGGTGTGCAATAACCACCCCAAAAGGAGAAACCTTTGTTTGAGGCTTATAAATTCCATACACTTTTATTTCCTTAGACTTCCTAGTCGTGTCTGACTATATATGTGTTATTGCTACTAACAACATACATAGGTTTTAAAAATCATAGGTCTATTCAAAAACCAACCAGGGAAGTGATTTCCATGAACCATAGAGCCTTTTTTTCCCTAACTTACCATTCTTTTGATTTTTTTATTAATACTTAACCACTTTTAGATTAAAAACTAGCCACCCATCCAACTCATGTAAAAAATTCACTATATTAGAAGGCCACACCTCCATCCAAAAATCTTGTTAACAACCTGCATGGCATACCCCTATTCCATCAATAGTTTTAAATACACTGCATACCTACAACTCATACCATAGAGTGGATTTTATCTCCATTAAGATCCTAAAATGTTAAAGGCTACCTCATTCAGCTGTGGTGTGAATAAAACCTTCATCAATAGAATGTTTTATTTTTTTCCTTATCTTCTAGTTCATGTCTCTTGGGTCTTCTTTTGTTGTTGTTTCTCCATCATGCCTTAATTGTTCATCTTTGTTCTCATGCTTTCCTATGTCAAATACTATTCTACCTTATTTCTTATAGTGCTTTCTTGTAGTGAGTTTTACTTGATGTGTACTCACTCTTTGGACTTTCACTTTGTCATATGGGTTGGTTATGCCCTGAAACACTATTTTTATAATTTTACTCTCACCTACACTTTTTATCATCTATATGCTTTCAATAAATATAAAGACAATTTATTGACTACCTACTATGTCAGTGAGATTCAATCCTTCACAAGGCTCTATGTCTTCAACCTATTGTATTGCCTCCATCAATGCTTCCTTTTCTTCATCTTGGTTCTCCACCATGTGATTCTCAACTACTATAATCTAGACTTTCCCTTATTTATACATATTTTCACCATATAAGGATTTATCTAAGGATGTTATCACTCTATATAATTATTTATCACTCTCATATGAAAACATGTAATCAAATGTCATACCTCCTTCATTGTTTTGTTTTCTTTTTCTAAGCATTCATTGAGGCCTTCAAATTGATATGCTTCTTCTTTATCATTCTCACCATCTAAATGGTTGAAACTATCTTCTTTTTCCTTAATCAAACTGATCTCATCTACCTCTAGGTGTTGTTCACCTACATTCTCTTACTATTTTGTTTACTTACCTAAAACCTTTACATCTCTCTCTTAAGTTGCTTGCATAACAACCTCTTATGCTCTCTTTCTTCTTTCATGGCTTTCTTCTTCTTTTTATTCATCTATAGCCTTTTTGGCCACTTGAGTGTCTTCTTATTCATTATCCATCCATGGTGTGGGTTATCACTTTGCTTCATGTTCTCTATTATGAGCATAAATTCATTTAATTGTTACCTTACTTATATCATCTCTTTCTCTAATATATTGTCTTGGTGTATTCATGCACCTTCCTCTCTTTGTAGTATCTCTCATCACCCATGCCCTATTTTTTCTTACTTATCTCTCTCTTCATCTTATCTACCTCTCAATGTCTTGGTCTCACTTGGACTTATACCTCTTTGACAATCCTCCACTACTTACCACTTATGACCTCTCACTTGGGTCTTTCTCTTTATGACTTCACTTGGGTCTATCACTTTCTTGTTATTTTCCTATGAATCCTTTCTCTCTCTTCAATATCTTCATGATCTCACTCTTTTGAGATTTCTAATAACTCTCTCTGACTATCAAGCCTCACTAGATTTAAGGTTGCTTATCACACTCAAATTTTCATTCACAACTCAACATGTTTCATAAACATATCAAAAACATCAAATGAAAACAAAATCAACATGTACCTTTTTTGATTTTATCTTGTCCTTCTCATCTTATCCCATTGAGCATGATACTCTAATACCAAATGATGTAGATTCCTTTATCATTCTCTACCCTTCCATATCTCTAATACCTAATATCACTAACTCATACTATCAGACTTCTCAATCTACTCTACATTTTCAATTCCATCAAAAGGTTCAATGTCATGCTCTTTCTGTATCCTATGTACTATGCATATTTTACTCCTTTTTTTCTCTCCCTTTAGGCCCTGCATACATCTCACATTCACACTTGCATCTAATTTATTTCAATCTTTCTTGTTTATCAACTTCTCAACACTTGGGTATCATTCTCATGCAATGATCTCAATGATTAGGCTTCTTAAATTCCTTCACTATTTATTTATAACCTATAAACATCTAATATTCATCCTTTCATATAATTTCATTCATTATCAATCTCTCCTTCATGCAATCTTATACACTAGCCTTAAACCCTCAATCAATCTTATCACTTAATATCATTTTTTTAGGCTTATTCTATTGGAATGGACATATACTATTGAATACTAAGAAACTAAAATTATTTCCTACCACCCTCTATCCTCTTTTATCTCTCCATAAAGTTTCAAGATCCCACACATTTGCCTTCATCATTTTATATCCTCTTGTTCTTTTCAATTAGCCCTTATTAGGCCTAATTACCCCTATTTTGGTCTCAGTCCACTTTATACCATACCAATTCATACTATAATGGCTCAAATTCTTAAAACTATCTTTCATCACACTCAATCACAACTAACTACCAAATTTTAGGAAGATTCATTAGTTAGAACATTTGTTATTTCACTTTTAAGATATTAACCCTAAGTTAGGGTTTTTGAGTCTTACACAGACTTGAGAGGGTTAAAAATGGGTTTAAATGAATATTTATGGGTTTAAAACTACCAAAATACTTGTAAAATTTCTATTTCACTTAATTACAAATTTTCCAAACTATAAATCCTCATGAATAACCCCTAATCACTTTCTAAACATGAATGCTATAGTGTTTTACAATACAGTCTGCCTGTGTGTAAGTTTAGAATAGGGTTTATATGCATATTGAATTATCTTAAGGTTTTTAAAAATTCCTTCATTGAATATAAATCTTCATGATGACTTTCTACACTATCTTTACACTACAACAAACTTCACATCATTTATTATTCAAACATTCAAACTGGTTTCTTATTACAGTCACTTCTAAATAGAGCATATGGATAGATCAATTACCTAAATCTTGTCCTCATCAGTTATAAAACACTTCCTTATATATTTTAATAAAAAATTACATCTTAACATTGATAACTCTATTCTTGGGATCACCCTGCATTTCCCTTTAACACTCTTGACAAGGTTCTTTTACACAAATCTCTCAAGTTTCCAAACCTACATAGAATTCCTATAACAGTCCTGCATTACATCAACTTTGCATACAAAAAAATGTTATTATAAATATAAAAAATATTTCAATACATCAGTATCATTTATATAAATAATTTCAACACAAATATATAGAGGTAACACTTCAAGCAATTCCACTTTTATTGATTCTTCTTTTTTTTACATTATATATGTTGTCACTATGAATAGGGTACATAATTCTTCATCTCTCACTTATTAATTTTTACCTCTACCTCTTCTTCCATTATAACTAACTCTCCTAACTTCCTAATAACCCCTATCTATAAATCTATCACCTATTTACTATCAAAACTTGTTACATACATCTTTTAGTCACAAAGTAACTACTTTCTTGAATAACCAACTCTTATGGCAACTAACTTCACATGATAGATACATTAAAAGACCTTATTTTATGTAATTTTCATTATAACATGTATGTATATCATCTTTTAACAACCACCTAGACTCATTTAGTACCTTATACTAACATAATACTCTTGATAATTTCTCAAAATACTCCTAGACACATTGAGCACAATTTCAAATATTCAAATGCCCATTTTGGAGGTAAAATGGAAAATTCCCATCAATACACACTAAAATACTCTTATATATACATAAATTACTTAAAATTAATGCTAAAATACCTAAGACACTTATACATGACCAATTTGCATAGTTTGTTTGATGTTCCTGCATCAATATTATGTAGACAATTATGTTAGACTATATTATCTTGTAGTTTATGCTATAGGGTTAGTCTTACTTGATACAGGGTTTGGATAATATGTTATAGGCTTAGTCATAGATTATATTGGTTATTTGAAATATGCTATAGGATGTGATTTTAAACTAAGAGATGATGATGGATACTGAAAGACACTAGTAGAAGATACATGATGGCTTATTTATATACTTAATATATGTAAATGATGATTTTATGTAACATTTAGTTTAAAAATTATGTTATGTAACTAATTCATACTCCTTATGGATACTACAAGTCTTCACTCATAGTCCTTTTTTATCACCTCACTAGCTTCCTCCTATTACCACACATTTATTTGAATTAGCCAACTCCATCTCTATTTAAGGAGAGATTGTTATTAAATAATTGGCCTTGTCATCCTATATTTCACCATTTTTTAAGGCCAAACAAACACTAAAATATAATATGGTGGACAAAAACCATGGGTACCATATATTCAATAATCACCTTCTATCAACCTTAAAGCAAGACACATGCTACAAGAAACTACATGTTATTTTTTAGGAAACTAGTCATCACTATTGTAGAAAGTGGAATTATAATTCCAATGTTCATTCCAAGTTCCACATGATCACCAATTCATTCAATAATATTCAAGTATTTAGTCAATTTATAACACAATATTCATAATTCAATCTATATGCATCTAAATTTATTCACTTCACTCTGTCATTGATTTCATCCAATAATCTTTTATCTCACCTTATTTCATCTAATTCATATTATTAATCCCCTTATATCCATTTGGTCTAATACCCCCTCTTCATTATTCATGACACATAATAACCTTATAATATCCCCCAACCTAACTAATTCACCTGATTCCCCATTATCTAGTAACTAATCCCACTTGTATAATATTTTAGAATCTAAAATTCCCATAACTCACCTACCTACCTACTCCTAATATTTCCTACAAGTCTACCCCCTACTCCTCATCTAACCCTTCTTATAATCTAGTCTAATTTTCCCTTACTCATCATTATATTCCCTAATTGAATGTAGAACTCTCCACCACCCTTCTCTTTCTCTCTAGAGAATTCTAAGGAATTTTAAATTCCTTAGAATTACCTCCGTCCTCTCTAGAGTCTTCTTCACTAGAGGATTCCAATGAATTTTTAATTCATTGGAAAATCCTTCTCCTTCCTCTATTTAAACCATGCTCATCCTCCAATGATAATTAAAACTATAAAATCCATAAATATCCATGCCAATATTATCAGCCAATCCATGAATCAATCACCAGTCTACTAAGCATAATATTGTAAAGTTAATCACATGTTATCTAATAAAATATGAGTTTGTAAGAAATCATTAATCTTTATTATTTTATGCTTGAATCTTGTTTCGAGCAATTAGATTTATATTTTATAATGTTGTTATAGATGTTTATTTTTCTTGAATTATAGTCTAATCACTCTAAATTCATGCATATTAATATTTTGAGTAGATATTGATATAAATTACATGATTTAAAATCCATTGTTCAAAATTATCAAATCCTTGAGCTATAATATCAATCATTAATAAATCAGAGCATTGATCAATCACCTCCTCAATATTCCCATTAAATCACCCACACATTTCAATTGGGATCAATAAATCACAACATCAATCTTCTCTTCCATCAATCATCCATTATCACTAATTGGCCAATTCATCATTTAAAGTTTATGATTTCTTCCTTTTATTGTGGCATGACCAAGATCATAAATTTATTATTGTATCTCACTCCATTACATGTGTCCTTATTATGGGTATCATCATTATTAATCACATTATGGCTCATTGATTTGATGCATTTCAGTTTAATGATTCCGCTTTGTCTTTATTTAATTGATCATAACATTTCTTCTCTGTCATCTCCTTCATAATATCACTTAACTTCAGCTTTGAGCTATACTCATCGCTATTTTTATCAAATCATTATCTTATTTTACTTGGCTTCATAAAGAATAGATGAACACAAGCCTGAGTTGATCGATGAATAAGAACAAATAGAAGAAAGCTAGGTTAGTGTTTATACCATAGATGACACTTGTCTAAGTGAAATAAAAATCATCAAAGTGATGTGTCAATATTTAAATCAAATACATAATGGGAGTTTAAATATATAAAGCACACATTAATGAATTAGTTGAGATGTGGCTAAGAGAAGAGATAGAAGTGATATAATCAGGCCCAAATCTTTCAAGAAAAGTAATTCTAAAAGATCTGCAACCACATTCTTGAACATAAAAGCTTTCAAATTGAGTTGTGTCTATTAAATGATTAAATATCAGCTCTTCCATCAACAATGATAGAAGATGTCAAGCTGACATATTCAAGTTTGAGGAAATAACCACCATGCCTCAAGGATGCAAAGGCTTCCAAGTAGCTTTGGCCATCCCTATTTAATTTTTAGAGAGATTGCATGCCTTGAATTCTGATACTCATTAAATTTTCTCAATTGTATTTTTTATTGTAATCAATAACTTGTGGGCTTTCCATTGCCTATTAAAATTTGGGGTTTTTATATTATAAAAAGGTCAAGATTTTTTAGTGTATTAATACTATAAAATTTTCCCTCTAGTAACCCTTTACTACCTGAGCCTTGAAACTAATGAGAATTGAGTTTTCATTTCTTCATGATTATTGCGTTCTATGTGCATTTCTTTGGTTTATTTATCTTTGCATGTGGGTAATCCTCACCCCTCTCATTATTGTCCATCCCTCAAAACTTATGTGTATAAATTGTCTCTCTCTTCTAGGTCATATGTTGTGTGCACATAGGTCCATTAAAATGCCATATGTGGATCGTTTGTCATCCCTATTGGTGTTTTATTTCATATTGCACCTCCATGTGAATTACTTATGTAATTGAAGTCTCCATTTTTGAGTCTATGTGATAAGTTTATCATTATATTTAGTTGTAGTATGTTATTCAAGGCTTTTAGAGGTGCTTCATCTAATCTTAATGCATCACCATTTTCATTTCAACATTCCTTCTCCCTTTTCCCCTCAAAATATTTTAGACTTAACATTAGCAGTAAGTTTTTTTTTTCTCTTTATAGGCCTACATGTGGATCCTAAATCAGATACATTTAGATTAAAAGGAATCTAGACTTCTCTAGAGGTTTATCCTAAGGAGCACAAGAGTCCCACACCTTGTGGGATTATCTCATTATCTCATAGAACCATATTCTAGTTTGGTGGGTGTAAGGTTTGAGTGATAATAAAACTAAAGACCCTGCTTTTTTCCTTAACTCATTTGGAAATGTATATAAGGATTGGGTTCAAACCAATGATTTTGCTACCTCTAAACTTATTGTTAAAACTCTTATAGGAGGTATTTTAGAATGGTATAACCAATTTCCCTAAATTCTATATGGAAACTAGAGGATCTCATCAATGTTTTAGTAAAAAAAATCAATAATTTGATCTTCCTAAAAATAATCTGTCACTTTATCAATGTTAAGTAATTACCTACCGAATCTGCTCATAGTTTTATAAAAATATGTAAATCACTAGCTCATAAATCAAATCATAACATGAGTGATCATAATCTCTTCAAACTATTTTTTATCACCCTAAAACCTTCTCTTCAATACAAGGTTAAATTTTTTCCCCTCATAACTTAGAATAAGCTCTTGATCAAGCCAAAATATAAGACTTCATTGTGAACTAATTTGAACTATCTCATAATTTAATCAAGGAATATTTATAAACTTATACTAATGCATTCACTAGCACAAATTTTGAATCTAAATCTCCTCTAATTAAAATGGCAATAGTCCAAACTAACATTGAATCTCTTTCCCACCCACCTTTGATGGTTTCAAAAATGAAGAGACTTTTATCTCCATCTAAAATTTTCATATATAACAATACTACTCCACCATGGTATGATCTAAATAAATTTTATTGGTTTCATGTTGACATAAGCCATTGTCATGAAACATTTTGTGGACTTATAAAAAATTTAGTTTATTTTATGTCAATAAATACATTTGATCATGATGTTATGATTAGACTCTTACACCCTATTTATCTTAAATCTTATTAAAAGTGAAATTTTTCCAAATATACAAATAAAAAATCTCAAAAGTACCTATCCTTAGACCCTAATACACAAAATTTTAAAAAATATGTTTGTGTCATTGATGTTGATTATGATAAATCTTATATCAATTTTTAATATGTGAATGTGGCTAAAGTCAATTATCATCATAAACCTGCTCACAAATATATTATTACCAAACCTAAGAAGCTTTTAATTGATGACTAACTACTTAAATACACCACCACCTCTCCACATGTACCTCTCAAACCATCCACCAATGATTATTCCCATCTATTAATGGACCCACGTATACTAGAAAAAACTACACCTAATCAACATAAACCTCATGCTCATCCTTGTTATAAACCCTAATGGAATTTATTAGATTAACTTAATTTTATGCCCTATAAAATTAATATCATGGAATTAATTCAAAATTATCCCTATCATCACATGTTTCTTATGAAACAACTCTAAGGCATAGAAGTGCCCACATATAATGAATCTAAATTACCTCTCAATACTCATCAACCTACATAAGTGCATGCTATCAAAATAATTTAATATAAAAAAACCTCCATTAAATTTATAAAATAAGATATGATAAATGATGAAATTATATTTCAAGCTGACAATCCACCCCTCTTTATAAAAATTGGCAAATAATAATTTAATTCAAAAAAAATGATGAGGGATCAAGCGTCAATGTCACTTATATTTGGTTAACTTAAAAAATTAGATATTATAAATAAAACCTCAAACAAAATTGAATCACATGTCATGGATTTGACACAACCAACCAAAAACCACTTAGTTACATTTCACTCCCTCTTACCATTAGACCTAAGATAATCTGCATGAATCTAATGGTACTTGATCTTACTTATAACATACTTTTAAGATGTCCTTGGAATAATCATATGTGAGATATTACATATTCTTGTAGCTAATGTATTAAATTCATACATAATGGGAAATGTTATAAACATGAGGTTGATCTTAATCCCTGGAGTATCCAGCTTCTAGACCTTAAATCTCAATACCATATTCCTACTATCACCCACATCAATAATCCTTCTATTCTTGAATTTTTAAATATGTATTCATATTTACATGTAAATGTTGGCTAGAATTAGCCTACGTATGAAAATTTTGCATAGATGAATCAGGCCACTCTCTTGGACCATTCAGTAACCTTTTACCCCCATGACTAGTCTCTTTTTAGTCCTAACTTGATAATGTAGTGTAGTCTCCTAGAAGTTCCTGGTATGGTGTGAGAAGCTAAGAAGAGTCCTTGTGAAATGGATGATCTAATGGTGGAAGATAATACAAACCTCATGACTCTACCTCATGTCCTTTACAAGATTTTGAAACACTTTAAGAAAGTCTTAAGGTGATTTTAGAAATTTTGAAGAAAAGGCCTAAAAACAAGTCTTGGTCTGTAATTGAAGGACCCAGTAGGTTTTTAGGGTGTATGATAATTTAGGGGAATGAATGAGGTTTGAAAAAAGTGTCAGATATTTTAACATGTCAAAAATGATGTCTGGAGAAACTAATTTTTCCAAAAGACCCCCAAAAGTGCATTAGATGATTTAAGGACCTTCAAAATTGAAATTTTAAGTGAAAAAGTAACCTTTTGGAGAATTCAAATTGGTTTTGACCTCATCCCACATATTTATGTAATGTTTTATTTGGACATTTTCAAGGCCATTTCAAGTAATTTGGAGTGGAGGAGAGGAGTTTGGGAACAAACAGATGCATTTTAGAGCCTTTTAGAGCTTTGGCTAAATAGATTTTTGAAGTTTTTGACTAATAAAAGGGCTTAGATATCATATTAATACATATATTATTTCCATAATATACTCTCATAGGCCTCTAAAATTAGATTCAAGCACAAGAACCAACATAGGTAAGGAAAACCCATTAGCTACAAACTAGGCATGAAACAGGTTTTCTGCCATTAATAGAGGTCCAAAAACTTTAGAAGTTTTCTACAAGTAAAGTTAATTCACATCATATCAAAACTTTCCAAAGTGTTGTATTACATAGGTAGGCTTCTGGTTATTCATTCTAAGTAAAAACCATTTTAGGCAGTCTTGGATAACTCTAAGAGAGCCTCAAGTTTTCACTTAGTATAGTCAAGAGAGAGATTTGGGTCAGCATATTTTGGGAAATAATAGGGAACCTAATTTCCTTCTAATTTATGTTATTAGTGGTCTATTTCATCTCCCCATATTTATGAACAATCATTAACAGTGTAAAGGTGTCTAAATAGCCTATTCATCCAAACAGGGTCCAAGTTTTCTTCTTTTTCTTCGCTTCAAGATTCAATGAAAAAGAATGGTTTTAGGGGAGTGATTATATTTATGATAAAATACCCCATATTCCTATAATGGGGACCCTCCTTTATTTCAATTCTAAAAATTCCCAAGGTGCCCAGCATGTCTAATCATTTAACTATATTTGGATTCGGTTTAGTTTACCAATAATTATGCTTCTACATTTCCTAGTTAATTACTCATTTTTTAATAAAAATTAGTATTTAGAAATATTTATATTATTTCAAGTCCTCTTAAATTTTCATTCAATAATGAGTTACTAACCATTGATTGTTTAATGATGTGTAGACAATGAAGTATAACCGAGCTTTCTAATGGATATTAACACAACAAGATTCACTGAGCTTTATTATATTAACCTTCTATTGTGTTTAAGTCATTTAATTACAATACTTTGCATAAAAACTTGTTTAAATTTTTTTATGATAGGTTATGAAATCTTTCATAATCTAACTTAACTCCTCGCTTGACCTCATAATATGTCAAAATTAAAGTAGTGGTTTGTGATGCTTCACAAGATGTCAAAGTTCAAACTATGACACAAAAGGACGTGTGTCCACCTCATCAGGATTCATAATGCCTTAGAAATTCAATTTTCCCCATGAAAGACACTTGTAATAAATCTATCAATTTCATGAGCTATATGGCACCATCTAGAGAACTCACGAGAAGACTAACTACTATAATTTAAATTCAGAGGCTACATGTCAATATCTTAGCTCTCACGATCAATCCCATTCAATCTAAACCACCATGCATCAAACCATAATATTGAAGCCTATAAAATGCCATCACATGTCTCAAGCATGACCAACCAAACCCGAACAACCCTATAAAGTGACACATGTTTCATTCAAGTTCATCTGAGATTGAATCATGTCCACACCATATTGCATCCATCTAGATCCCATGAGATCTTTAAAGGAAGATGTGTGGATTCACCGAAGCTATCTGATCTATATTTGATTATGTATAGTTATCTAAGACTCCTTATGAGAGTGACACTTGGTAAAAGAACAAATAATATCCCTTTAAAGTGATGCATGTCTCCTTTAGACCCACACAATGATGTCACATGTCATTCCCATGAATATGAATCTTGAGATCAACTAGATCCCCTCAAAAATTGATGTGTGTCTACCTTGGGCTCATAAAATTATGTCATGTGCCATTATCATGAGGCTTCATTTTGAGATCCATGAGATCATCTTTGAGAGGGATGCATGTCTCCACTCGAGCCATGCAATTAATACCAAGTTATCAATAGTTTTATAGAATCCTTCTAAAAAGGACACCTAGTAAAATAAATCTATGATTGCATGTGAGAGATCTACCTCAAAAATAATATCCCCAATTGCTTATGAGAGTGATATGCGACACTCCCATAACTAATCATAATTAGAAAGAATCACCCAAAATATTGCCACCAATTGAAAGATGCCATGTGGTAGGATATAAATGAGTCATCAAATAAAATAACATTCCAATAACCTACAAGTAATCAAAAGGTTCCATGTGTCCAAACTTTGAGCCAACTAAGTATCTTAGTCATATTCAGGCCCTATAAAAACCTAACTACATCTGAAGTCGTAGCTATGTGTCAAAAGGTGGAAATATTTATCTTTAAATCTAAAATTGATGGTAGATCAAATTAAAATTAGAATTATAATGCAATTAAATTCCAAAAGCAACATCTTAAAGTTGTTTCAAATGTATGCAAAGTTAGTGAGCTCACCATTAATATGGCATGAACTAGAATCACCATCTACACTTCATTAATCAAAACAACCTTTCAAAGGATACTCAACTTAGCTATTATTACCTACATTTGCATTTGAATTTATATGCATTTACTCTCCCTACTATCTATGTTTTCCTAGTATGACAAAGCTTGATCTATTCATAAATTACACCCCATTCACCATTTTTGGATCTCAAAAGTTGTAAAGAGATATAGAAGAATGTTGACTGCTACCTAGAATAAAGAAGGCACAATCAGGTCCCTTTACCCTGGGTAAGATCATTTCCTTTACAAATGATTCTTCTTGTTCCAATATGGTAATTTAGTAGTTTTTTAATACATAAAATTTATCCCTGAGGCCATAAACTCAAGGGACATGCATTACAATAGTATTTACTTTAATGTAGAAGTAAATAGGGAAATTTATGAGGTTTAGACAATGCCTAATATAATCTAAATGGATTTATAAATCCTTGTAATCAACACATCCATCCTCCACAAGGCCCTATCCAAACCAAAGGTCATGCCCTATACTATCCTAGTCTATGGTATCTTTAGGAGTTTGAGATGTGAAGATGACTTGCTCAAGTCAATGACTGAAGGGATTCACATTTATTTCATTACAATGTTGAGTTATGATAAATATTATTACCTCCCCTCCCTACATATTAAGTACACCTAAGACATTATTGACAGTTGGTATGAGGTATACTCCTTAGAGAAAGTCTTAACATCATGGGTGACTGATCCAACTGGAGTTGTCTTCATGGATGACCAAGGGAACTTACCTCTTTAGTAATACAAGAAAGTATTTAGGATTAGCTTGGCCCTACTAAAAGGATATTTGGCAACCCACATATTGTCTATGTGGATATAAGGACACTTCCATTATTGTAGATAATCCTATAGGATCAATAGATTCCCCCAATTGGGGAGATCATCAACAATAACCTAGTATATGCTATGAATGACACTTGAAAAAATGGTTCCCCATTCTTCATGATGAGCTACTTATTGGATGCCATCTATATAAGGACATAATTAGTTTAGAATTCATGGTCCCCTGAGTAATAGGAGGTTGTGCCCTAACTATTTTTTGTAATGCACATTCACTACTTTAAATATAATATTAGAATAATTATAGAAGACTTCTACGTAATTGTCTATAAATCAATCACTAAGTGTGAGATTCCAAGGGTTCCACTGGAGGTCAGACAAACATTAAGAGATGTGGGTAGATATTAGATGTACCCAAATTACATTATCATTAGAGTAGAGGGAGTAATGATATCTCCTCTTAGATTTCCAAGATATGTGCCTATAAATTTGGCCAAGGAAGAGATGGCCTATCAACTTTTGCATGAAGTTGATGGCATCTTTAAGAATAAGAAGAAGACTTCCCCCCATAAGGTCCCATAAAATTTGGGGAGGACTAATATCACCAGGTGCCATGACATTATTGTAGTTTTAAGGCGTAAGGACTCATACCTATTACCTAAAGATGAATTCAAATAATGGGACCCCAATATTGTCATTATCAAACACCTATTTAAATTTGAAAAGGATGTGGCAGTAGAGTATAAGCATCAAAAATAAGTGTATGAATGGATATAAATAGATGATATGAATGATGAGGTAGTTATCAAAAATGTTTCAAGAAAGAACATTGAGTTACAAATGAGGCTCGATAGAGAGAAGAAAAAGGAAGACATTGCAAAGTCTCAACCACCACTAAATCATGGAAGCATGTTTGATGTAGATTATGAGGAGAGACAAGAAGAGGAATAAGAAGACAATGTTCCCCTCATTAGTAATAGGCCATGTAGACTTCCACTTCTTCCCACTTCAAGTGGATGGAGTCTACTTCTAATATCCAAGCAAGGAGGACATATCAGCTAACATGACCCCTCCCAAAGTCTTACATTCATCTCAAAATATATTATGGGAGTTGTTCTAAAAAGTTTGTATTAGCCTAACCCCACTCTCATTGACCTTGAGGAGCTAGAATAAGGAATTGAACTATCTATGGAGGAGTTACAGGCATTGGCTGGGAGAAACATAGATAAAGTTTACAAAAGGAATAAGGCACCTAGGACTATCATGATAAGAGCATTGCCTTCTCCCTCAACTTCTCAAGTAGCTATAGAGGTTTCATACAAATAATAAGCTCATAATATAAGTACTTTCCCATTACCTTCTTCCCCAATTACAATTGATTATACTTATACTTTTGCTTCCCCTAGCTTTTCTTCCTCATTGCCTTCACTATCACCAATAGTTTTAACCTCTACCCAATCCTTAGCTGATACTATCATGAGTCAAGCTAGTAATTCATTTAGGTTCATTTTCCCCCACTTTATTGTTTATGCCACTATACATATTAATTCTTCCTAAGCAACCACAATAAGCGCCTCACTTTTTATTGGTTCCCTTTCACTTGTGAGGCCATTTAAGCCCATTTCCAAGCTATTCACCTCCCAAAATCCACTCAACATGACTACATCTGCAAAGGTGAGTGTGCCTTCAAAGTTACCTTCATTCATTCTTGACATGGGCCCTACAAGATATATATTTGACACACTTGGTAAATTAGATACAACAAAATTATATATCCCTATTGTAACTTTGGCCTCTTCCTTAACCTAAGCACCCCCATTACAACCACCTACCATATAACCAACACCCCCCCAAATTGGCATGAGGTTTGATGCTACCATAGTCATGATGAAGAGGGTGGTTAGAAGATAATTTGAGTAGCCATAGTCAAGCTCATCTATGACCCATGAGAGTAAAGAGTCCATCTTCACTTTGATAAGGAAGAGAAAGGCCAAACCTAGAGAGGTGGAAAAATATGTAGAGAACCGTATGTCCTTAGTTCAAGCTCAGGTAGAATCCACAATAGTATTGATGAAGGGGATGCATCAAGAGTTAAAAAGGTTGAACAAGAAAACATTGCCAAAAATACTAGATGACACTATAATTCAAATAATAAATGTTATCATCAATGTCTTCAACTTGAATAAATTCATGAAGAAAAGGTAGGAAGATAGGATCCTACAATCCAAAGTGGTCATTAAACTTGATGAGAAACTTGCACTCTATGATGCAAAGTTGGAAAACTTGGATAGATTTGTAAGAATTAATAAGTTCTTAGAACTTAATGTCCTATCACTTGAGGATATCATTCCTACACAAACCATCTTGATGAAAAAGAGAAGTATTTTGAAGAGGTGTCATGATTAGGTCAAGGATGCAACTACATCCTTGGAGAAAATTGAATTCTAGATTGCCTTGTTATTGAAGGATGTTATGGTTACCATGGTGACCAAGATTGATGGCACCTTCATGGATGATCATGAATTTAGGGCATAGATGATGGTATTTGTATCTAAATTATAGTAGGACATTTACAATGCTAATATGGCTACTGAGGTGATGAATATTTTGGCATTTGCTAACTAGAGGCTAGAGAAAGCAGAGGTTATTGAAGAAGCATTGATGCCTACGCTTTCAAAACATTGGAAGCTCATCTAATAGATACCTGATTTATTTTGATCCATGATCCTATAATTTTACTAAATAGATCAGGATTACATATCCTATATAGAGGTTGGGAAAAAATAAGAGGAGAAGAAGAAGAGGTAGTAGTAACAACAAGCATCTCAACAACCTCCTTTAAGATGATGAGGAATATTTTATTATATTTTATAATTTTGAATTGATAATATTCCATTATATATGTGGCATTTGGCCACTTGGCTATTTTTGGGTGCCTTTCATGGGCCCACTTGAACTTGTATGGGAAATTATAAAGCCTATAAATAAGGGTATTCCCTTCATTTTAAATCAGAAATAGTTGATACAAGAATTAATAAAAAAGAGCCAAAGCATTTGAGAGTATGTCTAAAGTGCTTGATTGTGTATTCCTATAGTTTATATTCCTCATGCTTTTAGATGATTAATGGTTTATTTTTTATGACTAATTTTAAAATATCATTCAATATATTCATCTATTAGTTTAATTTTGATGCTAGGATAACAAATTTGATAATATATTTGTTTTTTTCATCTTATTTGCAACTAAATGTGATTATGCAATTTACTATGGGTGAGTAATATTTATACAACATATGATTTTAGGTATATTCATTCTCTTTCCTTTAAATCTTCAACTACATTTATTTAGCTTTGAGTATTATGCTAGGGTTAGTGAATGTTAGTTTCATATATTTTTTCCTTAGAAGTTAGAAGAACTGGTGTTTTTATTCATCTAAATCAAACCTTATTGTTTTCCTTACCCTACTCACCCTTTGGATCTATCCATGAGTCAATTTAGCTTAGTCTATTTTGTAAATATCCATTATTTTTTTGTGTTTTGGTAAAAAACTAGCAAAGATTAAGATAATTACATAAAGATTAGTAAAAATTAGTGTCACTACATAACATCTATTGTCCCTACAATAGGGTCTACTTGCAGATTTCTAATTAGTGACCATATCTATGCTATTTGTGACAACTCAAGACTTGAGTCCTCTTGGACATAAAATTGAGTTCATCACATTCCCCTTATTCCCTAGTAACATAGGGAGCACACTACTTTTATGGTGCTAGAAGGAGGGCCTATATAATTAATTTCATATATCTTTATAGAATTATACTATACTTTGTTTAATACATGAATAATTTATTCAAATTACATAAAAAATTATTAAATAACACTAAATATTTGCATTCTTTACATGAATATTTACATCCTTTGTAGAAATATTTACATTCTTTGAAGGATTCCATCAAAGATAGTGTTCATTCATGGAAATCTGGTAAAATAATCTAGATATTTGTCAAAATTTGTCCCAAAATAGGTGAAATACACCTTATTTAGACATATTGAAGGTTGTTTTGGTCATATTTGCAAGGTTGGCATAAATTTGCAAATAACCTAGATATTTTTAAGAATTTGTGTAAAGGTCAACCTCTAAGACCTAACTTGTGCTAGATCTAGGCATTTAAGATCATAATTGCTCTAATTCATTTGGAATTCAGTAAATCTTTGCATAGTTTAATGCTTAAGGATGTTTTGAGGTACTTAAATGCTTTTAAGTTGTTAAATTAGACATGGAAATGCTTTAAAGTGTTAATCTAACATTGATCTTTGGAAATTAATGTGTAGAGCTAATAATATTTATGTAGGTATTGAGAAATCTAATGTTTTTAAGCTAGGATCCTCAAATATCAAGGTAAATATACTTGATCTAAGGCTTTTATATAAAATACTGACTAATATTTGTAATATTTAATACTTAAAAATCCATATTTGAAGATGTTTTGCTCTTAGTACCTGTTATGCATCCTAAAATTACCTAAGATTAGAACCAGATCCTAATCTAAACCCAAGATCCCTTTAGCATCCTTAAAAACCCATAGGAAGGTTAGAGTAGACAAAGATAGACATAATAATCCTATAACCTAGCTAAATTCCCAATCTAACCAAAATTTACAACCCCTCATGCCAATCATGGCGTGGTTAGTTGGCTCATCCATCAATGTCCTTGGGCCCATGCACGATTTTCTTAAGAATTTAGAAAAATATCTACTTTTATTTACCCCCACTAGGAGAGTAACCGTTTAAGATCACATGAAGTCATTTAAGGCATCTTTATAGCTACTCAACATGATCCATAAGGACGTGTATTTTCACCTTTTTCCCTTTACCTTTAAGGATGCAGTTTGTGATTAGTTCCTCAACTTACTTGAAGATTCCATCATGGGGTGGGGTTAGTTTAATGATACATTTATTTCCTAATTTGGTACCTGAGTTAGCCTTATATTTTTATAGCAACAATTTACCACCCTCAAAAGGGACCCAAAATAGCCAATTATAACATTAATTGCAAGGTTCAAAAATATGTATAGCCTGACATCCCTACCCTATAAATTGGAAAATGACTTAGCTTTAGATATATGCAAGAATGATTTAGACCTAATGATGACCATATTCCTGAGAAGGGCCTTGAATATTTACATATTGCCTTTGGCATATGCTAAAACCATCCATATTAATGAGTAAATGCACACATAAGGGAATCTACCTTTGTTATACCCAACATTAACCCAATGATTCTAGCTCTAAATTTCATACCTAACATGAACCAAAATTTGCCTATATTAAACCAATTTCTAGTGATTAACCAGTTGCCATTGATCCATGTGGCACCTTGCTAGTGACTAGGATTCTTTAACCAAGTAAATGATAGACCCCATCCCTAGAATAATGTAGTTCAAGTGCTAGTGCCCATAAATAACACCAACATTCAAACTATGACCCAAAACAAGAAATAAAAGCCTCTAAAAAGAGAATTAGATTCAATACAAAGAACTATGTAAAAACTCATTAATGGTTTTTTGGATCTCAAGAAACAAATGGGAAATACAAGTGAGAGTTCCAATAGAAACTAGAATTTATAGATATATAATAGACCATTTAATAGGTATAATAATAATAGTGATTCTCCCCTGATTAAGTTTCCTAATATCAACATTTATGAGCTATCCTTGCCTAGCTAGTGCTGGGTACACAATACCACTAGACATGGAGAACTAGACTATGTAGAGGTCTATCATGCATTCAAATCCATTTAGAGCCAAATGGAGGGATTCAATATGAATCCCACTAATCAAAATAATGTTAAAATTTTTGACAAATCTAATGATGCTCCTATAACACCATAAATAGTCATCATGGTTGAGTGTTATGAATTTCACAATCAAGATGAAAATGAGCTTGAGGACAGTGTTAAGGAAGTGTATGCTTTCCAACAATATCATATAAACAATTATGATTTGAGAATTAAAGGTCAAAACCCACCTTTGATATCTTCTACACCACCTAATAAAATGGATACACTTTTTGATACAAGGACAAATAATTATCTTCCACCCCACAAATGTAAGGAAAGTTAACCAAAAGTAGAAGCTTATGCACAACATCGAAAAGAGGATATAACATAGTGGAAGATATGAAGAAGATGAAGGAAAATATAACATTGTATGAGCTTACTCATATCACTAAAAAAACATGGTTTTTTTAAATCATTGAATGAAAATCCTAGATATAACAAAGGTAAATCAACCCATGTAAATGTGGTGATGTATAAGAGCAAACATGAAGTTCCACCATTTATTTTGACTATAAGAATTTTTGGTAAAAATATTCATAATTTTTTTTTAGATTCTGGTGTTTTAGATAACATTGTGCATTTGGAAATCTATGAAAAATTAGGATTGAATCCAAACAAATTAGATAAGGTGATGGTACAGTTGGACAAATCAAGAGTGAAAGTGATAGGTGAGTTATTGAATATTTACATGTAACTCACCTAGGAATCTCAAATCCAACATTTCATCAACTTCTAAGTTGTTAACATACCTAAGGCTTATGGATTTTTAATGAGTCATGATTGGACCAAATCCCTGAATGGATATATGTCCACTGATTATTCTCACATGTGGCTACCTTGGTGTGGGATTCCCAATTAGATCAAGATCAACCAAGAACCCAAAATGAAATACATGATCACTAAACATAATGCCAAGAATGAGAAGGTAAATTACCAATCCTCTAATTTAGGTGTGTATACTTTGGAAACCACTAATGTTGTTGTAGATGTTAAAGTAAAAGAAGAAAGCAAAGGTCCCTAAACATTTCACTTTGATGGTGCATGAGCTAAAGAAGGTTTTATCCCTGAGATTGTTCTAATAAATATTGAAGGAAAATAATATCTAGCTTCTTATAGATTACAGTTTGCTTGTACTAATAAATTGGTAGAATATGAAGCTCTTATTTTAGTACTTCAATTTGTAATCAAACATAAGGTAAAAGAACTATTGGTCTATAGTGATTCAGATTTATTTTTTAATTAGGTCTGGAGTAAGTATTAGTATAAGCTTTCCTATTTGAGAAAGTATAAATTTAGAGATTCAGATTTAATTGAGTATTTTGACTCATTTAATATTATTTCCTTGCCCATGGATTAGAACCAATTGGTAGATGCTCTAGCTTTAGTAGTGGCAAAACTAGTGCCTCTAAATACTTTAAACATACAAGAATTCATTATGGAGATAATTTCATGCTCCTCTATGCCATCTAACATCAATCACTTCCAATTTTTTAATGATGACAAGTAGATAATCAACTTCATATGTAACTCTGGAATATTTGAGTCCCACATAATTAATGAATAGGATGAAAGTCCTATAAATGATTCAAAGGATAGAAAAGGAGTGATTTAAATCAAAGATAACTAGATCCTTGAAGGTATGATATCCTTAGAGAGGATGTTCAACCAAGACAAATATAAAACTAAAGAGAAACAACCCAAGGTGAGTGGGAAAGATTACAAATAAGTCAACTCCTAATGAAGAGTGAGTAAAATGTTAACATTGGTTTAGTTTACACCAATGAAGAGCTAAAGGAATTTAATTCCCTTTAAACCAAGTTCAAAGATGTTACTATATTTTGCACCAATGAAGAGCTAAAGGAATTCAATTCCCTTTTAACTAAGTTCAAAGATGTTATTGCCTAGTCATATGATGACCTTAAGATATTTGACACTAGTGTGATTACTCACACTATCCCATTGAAAGAGGCCTTCAAACCTCTTAGGAAAAGATAGAATCTAGTAAATATATTACTAGAGTCACTAATTTACAAATAATTAAATAAATTTCTATATGTAAGGATAATCTCCCCCATAAGGCACTCAACATGGGTTGCCAATCTTATGCATATTCAAAAGAAAAATAGAGAAATCAAACTTTATGTTGATTTTATAAACTTGAATAGATCCTTGAAAAAGGATAATTATCCCTTTCCATCCCTATATGAAGTCATTCAATTAGAAAGTGGGTTTATAATGATGTTATTTATTGATAGTTTTTCAAATTACAACCAAGTCCTAGTGAACAAGAGCGATAGAATTAAGATTACCTTCATCACCGAGTGGGGAACATTTGCCTATAAATGAATACCATTCAAATTATCAACACAGGAGTAACCTTCCAACAAATAATATACCATGCATTCCATAGCTTAATTAGTAAGTTCATCATTATTTATATGATGATCTAACAGTCTTTTCTAAAAATAGAGGTGATCATGTGATGCATTTGAAATAAGTACTAGAAAGATGCAGGAGGTATGGTATTTCTTTAAACCCCAATAAAAGTATCTTATATGAACTAAAGGTAAACTTTTAGTACATTTGATCACCTAGGAAGGTATGACTATCAACCCTAATAGGATAAATTCAATTTTAAAAGTAGAAGTCCCTAATAGAAAAAAAAATTAAAGTCTTTCTTTAGCAAGATCAATTTTGTTATAAAGTTTATCTCTAGTTTCGTAGATATCATGATACCACTCAACACAATGATGAAGAAGAATGTTAAGATAGAATATACTGCTGAAGCAAAGAAGGCATTCTAAGACATTAAGGATGTTATTTTTTAGGCTCCTATTACGATAAATCTTGATTTCAACAAAAACTTTTATCTTTATTCTTTTGATTTTGATCACACTATTTATATTGTCTTAACATAGAGAGAATATGATAAAGAGCACCCAATTGCCTTCACGATCACCAATTTAAATAATGTAGAGCTTAACTACCCTATTCTTGATAAGAAATTCTATGCACTAGTAAAGGTTGTTAAGAAGTTGAGACACTACATCTTGAGAAATAATACATGCCATAGTTTTTGATCTGGATATCAAGATGATGATGGGATAGAATGAAATTGGAGAGAGAAAAGGGAATTGGATGACCAAGATCCACGAATATGACTTAGAAATAAAATATGCTAAGTTAGTTAGGGGTCAAGCTCTTATCTAGTTGATTGCAAATGTTAATCCATATATTGATATTTTATAGGTTGAGGCATGATAGGTATCCAGTGATCATTGGTACAAGGACATTATTCACTATTTTCTACATGGAGTGTGTGCCACACACCTTAAAAGGGAATTAAAAAGGGCCCTTAGTTTGAGATCATCCCACTTTATGATCAAAAGAGGAGTCTTCTATAGAAAAAATTATGAAGGGGTCTATCTAATGTGTGTTTCCAAAGTTAAAGCCATGGAAATTATAAATAATTTTTATGATAAACTAGGAAGTGGTCACCATTAAAGGATTACCACAACACACAAGATTTTAAGGGCTGGATACTATTGGCCAACTATATTCAGAGATGCCCATGCCCATGTGCAGACATGTCATCAGTGTCAAGTATTTGATTGAAGAGAGATAAAGGTAGCCATAATTTTGCAACTAGTAATTGAGGTGAATCCATTTTCACAATGGGGCCTCAAATTTTTAGGATTAATCAATCTCAACTCCTTGGTGGGACAAAAAATTATGCTCACTACCATAAATTACTGCATGAGGTAGATTAAAATAGTGACCACCAATAATAATAAAATAATTGATGTCACCAAATTCTTAGAATAAAATATCATTACTCAGTTTGGGATGCCCCTATCTTTAGTATGTGATAATGGCCTAGCCTTTATATCAACTAAATTCATTTAATGGGAATATGATAACTAGATATTCATCAAGTCTGCTTCAAACTATTACCCTAAAGGTAATGGAGTTACAAAATTCATAAATAAAAACTTGATGAATGCCATAAATAATTCTAATAAAAAGAATCCCAGAGAAAGGTAGTCCCTACTAAAATATGCTTTATGGTTAGATAGAACAATATACAAACAAGTGCTCAAGGCATCCCCATTCTTTCTTGTCTATGGGTAGAAACCTATTTTTCCTATCACATTGAAGTTTCCCATCTATGATTTTATGGTCAAGTATATGGAAGATGATGATAGAGTATAATCCTAAATACTAAACATCATCCAAATGGAAGATGTTATATATGAAGCATTGTATAACTTTAGTAGTCATTAGGATGTTGTGAAGAGATATTTCAATAAGCGAGACAAGGTTAAATCATTATTAATATTAGAATTGGTCTTATTGTGGGACAAGGCCCATAAAAAAAAATGACAACATCATAAGTTCACTCCTCTCTAGATTAGACCATATCAAGTAGGAAAGATACTGGGTTAAAACATGTTCAGGCTAAAATACTTACAAGGAAATGACTTAACCTTACTAGTCAATGGGAAATACATGAAGCGTTATTTCTCTATTTCTCTATCATAAATTCCAAAAGGATAGTAAGCTTGTTTAGAGTTAGATTAGGTATGAGTAGAGTAGTTTCCTCTCTTACTTTACTTTCCTATTTCATTGTGTTTGTTTTCTATTGTGTGTTTTAGCTTAGTAATAAGTCCTCTAGATAATAATTATTTGGCTCAATTTGTGTTAATCTGACCTTAAAAATGGGAAGAAGTTATTATTAATTTTTAAAATTGGTTATCCAAAATTTGGAAACCTCTAATAGTGTTCTAATTCAAAAAAGTTGGGTGAGGTTAATTAGAATTTGGTTTTCTCATAAAATCCTAAAATCATTTTGAGGTTATAATATAGTTCAGGTGAATGAAAATTTACTTGAGATATTATTTGAATTTGTTTGGACCATTAGAGTATCACTTAAATTCACCAAATATATTGCTAAGGTAGGACTCGATCTCTAAAAGTGAATCACATCCAAGATATGTCTTGACAAAACCCTACACCTGGATAATTCTAGTTTCCAACCATTATGGTTTATGAATGCAGGTAAAAAAATGATACACCAATGAAGTGAAATCATAAAGTACTTCAAATCTCATTAATGGTGAGTTAGGAAATCTCCTCTAGGGCTATGGATGCCTAGATGGAGGTAGATAAAGGTCCAAAGTAGAGCCAAAGGTACCTCTATCGAGGCTATGGATGCCTTGATAGTAGTATAGCAATGTCAAAGCCATCCTTCATGAAGAAAATAATTATTATATAAAATCTAAATAATGCTTAAGTCATTTCATGTTTGATGTCTTGAATCTTAAAGGCTATCATTTATAAACCCAATGGAAATGATTAATGAACTTGAAGGCACACACATAGTATGATTGTCTACAAGCTTTAAAATTTATTCCAAGCCTATGGGATTTCATTAGTCCTAAAAATTAATTTTGAATATCACTAAAGATCATAATGAGATAACTAGTTTTTTAGTCATCTTTGAATATAATTTTTGGGTTCTAACATTTTTCAATGTTTCCCTACAGAGGTCACCATTTATTGATGATCAACTAGCCCCTACTCCCAGAATGGGGACCCTCATTTCTTGTAATTCCAAAAATGCCCAAGATGCTAAACATGTCTAATCATTTGACTATATTTAGATTTGGTCTAGTTTACCAATACTTATTCTTATACATTTCTTGGTTAACTAATCATTTTTAAATAAAAATTAGTACATAGAAATATTTAGATTATTGTAAGTCCTCTTCAAATTTCATTCAACAATGAGTTATTAACCATTGACGATTCAATGATGTGAAAACAACAAAGTATAAATGAGATTTATAATGGACATTAACGCAACAAGATTCACTAAGTTTTATTAGATTAACCTTATTTTGTGTTTAAGTCAATCACTTGCAATATTTTTCTTCAAAACTTGTTTAAATTTATTTATGATGGGTTATGATGTCTTATGAAATCTAACTTAAACTCCTCATTTGACCTTGTAGGATATAAAAATTAAATTAGTAATTTGTTTTAACTCATCAGACATCAAATTTTGGACCATGACACAAAAGGATAGGTATCCACCTCACTGAGCTTTATAATGCCTTAGAGATTTAGCAAGCCGTACACAAGACACTTGGAATAAATCTACCAAGTTCACAAGCTATGTGGCACCATATGGAGAGCTTTTGAGAAGACTAACCATTAGAATTAAAATATAGAGGCTATGTGTCAATAGATTATCTCTTGAAATTAATATCATTCAATCCAATCTACCATGCATCCTGCCATAATACTGAATCCCATGAGATGTAGTTGTGTGTCTCAATCATGACCAACCAAACTTGAGTATCCCTTGGAAGTGATGCATGTTATTTTTAAGTTCATCTAAGATCAATGTGTGTCCATACCATGTTACATATCCATATAGATCCTATGATATCTTACAAGGTATATGTGTGGATGCACATGATTCATCTTATCTAAATTTGATGATGTCTAGTTGTCTATGGCTCCCTTCAAGAGGGACACTTGGTAGAGGAACAAAAAATAGCCTAAAAAATCAATGTGTGTCTCCTTTAGACCCATCTGATGATGCCACATATCATTCATGTGAAAATGAATCTTGAGATCAACTAAAGTCCCTCCAAAAAGTGATGTGTGTCCATCTTGGGCCCACGTGATGATGCCACATGCCATTCTCACAAAGCTATGTTCTGAGATCTATGAGATCATATATGAGAGATGTGTGTCTCTACATGAGCCACATAATTAATGTCAATTTTTTGAAATTTTTATAAAAGTCTTATGAAGAGGACAACTAGTAAAGGAAAGCTATGATTACCCATGAGAGATCCACCTAGAAAATAATATGCTTATTACTTGCAAGAGTGACATGTGGCACTCCTATGAATAATCAAAATATGAAGGCATCACAAAATATCTCATCACAAATTGAAATATGTCATGTGGTAAGATATAAATGATTCATCTTACTAAGTTGTATTCTAAGAACCCATGAGTAATCAAAAGGTGCCACATGTCCAAACTTTAATCCAACTAAGCAGCTTAGTCACATTCAGGCTCTATGAAAACCTAACTAGATCTAAGGTGACAACCACATGTCAAAAGGTGGAAATGTTTATCTTTAAATCTAAAATATATGGAGGATCAAATTATAATTATAATTCAAATAAAACTAAATGCCAAACTAAATAGCTTGAAGTTTTTTCAAATGTATACAAAGTTGATGAGCTCACCATTAATACAACACAAACTAAAATCACCATCTACGTTGTATTAATAAAAGAAATATTTCAAAAGGATAATAAATTCATATATTATTACCTAAATTTACATTTGAATCTATATTCCTTTACTCTCCCTACTAACTGCATTCTCCCAGTATGACAAAGCTTGAGCTATTCATAAATTGCACCCTAACTGCCATTGTTGGAGCTCAAAAGTTACAGAGAGGTATAGAAGAATGTTGGATGCTACCAAAAATATTACAAAGATGGAATAATTAGGTCCCTACACCATACATAAGATCATTTCCTTTAGAAATGATGACTTATTATTCTAATATGGTAATTGAGTAGTTTTCAAAGACATAGAATTCATCCTCGAGGCCATAAACTTAGGGGACATGCATTACAACAAAATTTAATTCAATGTATAAGTAGCTAGGGTAGTTTATGAGGATGATAAAATGACTCATATAATCCAATTGGCTTCAGACATCCTTACAATTAACACACCTAGCCTACAAAAGGCCATACCAAGTCAAAGGTCATGTCATGCACTAACCTAGTCTATGGTATCTTTAGGAGGTCAAGATGTGAAGATGGATTACTCAAGTCAATGACCGAAGGGATTATCATTAATTTCATTATATGGATAAGTTATGAGAAATATTATGACCTATCTTACTCACAAATTGAGTACACCCAGGCTGTCATTGATAGTTGTTATGAGGTGCACTCCCTAGAGAAGATCTTAGCATCATGGGTGACTGACCCAACTGGAGCTATCTTCATAGAAGACCAAGGGAGCTTACCTATTCAAAAATTAAAGAAAGGAGTTATGATTGTCTTGACCCTACTAAATAAAATATTTAGAAACCCACATATTGGTTATATGGATATAATGACTCTTTCACTGCTATAGATAATCTTGGAGGATCAATAGATTCCCCCAATTGGGGAGATCATCAACAATAAACTAATATATTCTGTGAATGACACTTGAAAAAATGGTGCCCCATCTTTTATTATGAGATAATTATTAAAATGCATCTACAAAATGGAATAATTAGGTTAGAATTCATGGCCTCCCAAGTGATAAGAGGTCATGTCCCAACTATGTTTTGAAATACACATTCACTACTTCAGACATAGCATTAGAATAATTACATATGACTTTTACCCAATTGTCTATAAATTAATCACTAAATATGAAATATAGAGGGTTCCCCTAGAGGTTATACAAATATTGAGAGACATGGGTAGCTATTATATATATCTAGATTGCATAGTCATTAAAGTAGAGGGAGTGATGGTAGATCCTCTCAGATTGCCAGGATATGTGCCTATGAATTTGGCTGAGGAAGAGATGGCCTATCAAATTTTGCATGGATTTTATGGCATATTCAAGAATAATAATAATACTAACCCCCACAAGGTCCCATAAAAGATAAGGAGGACTAATATCACCAAGTGGCATGACATTATTGTAGATTCAAAGTATAGGGACTCATATCTATTACCAAAGGATGGCTTCAAACAATGGGACCCCAACATTTTCATTGCCAAACACTTGTTCAGATTCGAAAAGGATGTGGAAGTAGAGTATAAGCATCAATAAGAAGTAAATTAATGGATATAAAAAGTTTTTATGAATGATGAAGTATTTCTAAAAATGTTGCAAGAAAGAATATTGAGTTAGAAATGAGGCTCAAAAGAGAGCAGAAGAAGGAAGACATTACAAAGTCTCAACCACCACCAACTCATGAAAGCATGTTCGATGTAAATTATGAGGAGAGATAATAAGAGGAATAAGAAGAAAATGTTCCCCTCATTAGTAATAGGCCATTCATACCTCCACTTCTTCCCACTTTAATTAGATAGAGCCTACCTTTAAGTTTTGAGCAAAGAGGACCTAACAACCAACATGACCCCTCTAAAGGTCCTACATTAATCTCTACATCTAATATGGTATCTATTCAAAAAATTATGGATCAATATAACCCCACTCTCATTGGCCTTGAGGAGATAGAACAAGACATTGAGCTATCTATGAAGGAGTTGCAGGCACTAGATGGGAAAAACATAAAAAAATTTACAAAAGGAAAAAGGATCCCAGGACTACCATGAGAAAATTAGTGCCTCCTCCATCAACTTATCAAGCAATTTTAGAGTCTAAATACACACAATAAATTCCTAATATAATTAATTTTCCATTACCTTCTTCCATAATTATAACTTCCACTTATGCTTTCACTTTTTCTTCCCCTAATTTTACTTCTTCATTTCCTTTAGTATCACCAATAGTTACAACCATCTCTACCTAGTCCTTGATTGATAGTATCATGAGTCAAACCAATACTTCCTTTAGGTTAACTTTCCCATACTTTATTTCTCATGCCACTACACATATTGCTTCTTCCCAGGTAACCATAACAAGTGCCACACTTACTATTGGCTCTCCTACACTTGTGAGTCCATTGAACCCCATTTCTAAGCTATTCACCTCCCAAAAGCCACTCAACATTACTATAATTGTTAAGGTGAGTGTGCCTTCAAATTTTCCTTCATACATTATTTACATGGGACTTAAAATATCTATATTTGACACACTTGTGAAATTAGACCAAAAAATCTTGTACATCCCTACTGTAACTTTGGCCTCTTCCTCAACTTAGGCACCCCCATTACAACCACCTCCCACATTTCCAACACCTACTATTACCCAAAATTAGGTTAGATAAATCATACATGAATAAAGGTAGGAGAAGCCTCAGGTAGTCTTCTCTACCCCCAAAATTGGCATGAGGTTTCATGTTGTCATAGGCACAATGAAGAGGGTGGTTAGAAGATAGGTTGAGCAGCCACAATCAAGCTCAAATTTGGTCCATGAGAGTGAAGACTCCCTCTTCATTTTGACAAGGAAAAAGAAGGCCAGCCCTAGAGAGGTGGAATAATATGTAGAGGACCCTATGTCTTTAGTTCAATCTCAAGCATAATCCATAATAGCCTTGATGAAGGGGATAGAGAAACAGTTAAAAATGTTAAAGGAGCAAGCATTGCCAATAGTACCAAATGGCACTATAATTCAAATAATAAACAATATCATCAATGTCTTAAACTTATATAAAGTCATGAAGAAGAGGGAGGAAGATGGGGTCCTATAATCCAAGATGGTCCTTGAGCTTGACCCAAAACTTACACTCTATGATGCCAATTTGGTAAACTTAGATAGAGTTACAAGAATTAATAAGTTTCTAGACCTCAAGGTCTTACCACTTGAGGATATCATTCTTGCACAGACCATCATGATAAATAGGAGAAGGATTTTGAAAAGGTGGATTGATTATGTCAAGGATGCAACTTCATCCTTAGAGAAAATTGAACTCAAGATTTCCATGTTGTTGAAGGATGCAATGGTTACCAAGGTGATCAAACATGATGGAACCTTCATGGATGATTAGGAATTCAAGGCATAGATGAAGGTGTTTGTAGTAAAATTCCAATATGGATACTGAGGTGATGAATATTATGTAATTTTAAAACTAGAGGCTATAGAAAGTAGAGGCCATTGAAGAAACATTGATTCCTATGCTTGCAAAACATGGGAAGCTCATCTAAGAGATACCTGAGTTATTTCAACCCATGATCCTAGACTCCACCCACATAGATCAGGATTACATAGCCTTCACAGAGGTTTAGACAAAAGAAGAGGAGAAGGAGAAGAGGTAGCAACAACAATAAGCATCTCATCAGCCTCTTTTAGGACCATGAGGAATATTTGATTATATTTTGTAATTTTGATTAGAGAATATTCCATTGTATATGTGGCATTTTGGCCACTTGGCTATTTTTGGGTGCCTTTTCATGGGCCCACTTGAACTTGTATGGGAAATTTTAAATCCTATAAATAGGATTATTTCCCTTCATTTTAAATAATAAATAGTTGATACAAGAATTAATATAAAAGAGCCAAAGAATTTGAGACTTTGTCTGAAGTGCTTGATTGTGTATTTATATAGTTTTTGTTCCTCATGCTTTTAGATGATTAATGGTTTCTTTCTAATGACTAATTTGACAATATCATTCAATACATGCATCTATTAGTTGAGTTTGATGCTAGGCTAAAAAATCTAATAATGTATTTTCTTTATTTTCATCTGATTTGAAACTAAATATGTTTATGTGATTTACTATGGATGAGTAATATTTATGCAATATATGATTTTAGGTATATGCATTCTCTTTCCTTTGAAGCTTCAACTACATTTATTTAGCTTTGAGTATTATGATAGGGTTGGTGAATGTTAGTTTCATATATTTTTGCCTTACAAGTTAGAAGAAATGGTGTTTTTGTTTATCTAAAGTAAACCTTCTTTTCTACCTTACCCTATTTACCCTTTTAGATCTACACATGAGTCACTTTAGCTTAGTCCATTTTGTAAATATCCATTATTTATTTTTATTTTGGGCCATAATTGGTAAATCTTAAGATAATTTCACAAAGATTAGCAAGAATTAGTGTCACTACATAACATCTATTATCCCTACAATAGGGTTTGCTTGTAGACTTCTAAGTGGTGACCATATCTCTACTATTTGTGTTATTTCTAATAGTAATTATGTAAACAACTCAAGCCTTGAGTCTTCCAAGACTTAAAATTGAGTTCATCACATTCCCCTTATTCCCTAGTGATACAAGGAGCACATTAAGTGAATAAATAGGTTCTAAGGTCAAATAAGACCTTTTATAATTGGTTTCATGAGGTAACTCCTTTAAATAAGGTCTTTGTGCCATAAAACCTATTTTCTTTGTTGCACTTATGAATGGTCCATTTGATAAATTTTAGAGCAAAACCTGGGTTATACGGATAATGGACCTCTACCTCCTTATGTAACATTAACTTCCTCATGTTATATTTGCTCATCAATCCTTATTAGTTCATCAAAGCCTGATAAGCCAAACATCTCAAGTTTTTAGTTTGAGTTCCAATGAAGCTGCAGGCAAGTTTATCAACTACAAAGGTTTTCATTTCCTATAGTGATTTAAAAAAAAAACTGGCTATGATGTTTATACCTATAATATGTCATATAAATCACCTTCCTTCCAAGATCAATTTTCTTAATGTCATGCATTGATCAATAATATAGTCATGTTCCACACAATCAGCTTCTTATAAGTGCCCATATATAGCTAGGTCAATGAGAGTTATTAAAGCTTATAGAATTCATGGAGAGGAAATTCATGGGTGTTAAGAGGTTGAACACACTCTATAAGAATGATAAATCAAGCCAATTTATGTAAATGATATGTGATAGATTATGATAACTAGTTCAGATTCTATACAAAATCCTCCACCATTGATGGACACCTATTGATTCCCATAGGAGGTTAATCATGTTAGAATAATGACATGATAAATAGTTTGAGACCATTCAAAGTTTAAAATATAATTTTAAAGATTTTTTATATGTTTAATATTGATCATAAGGCCATCAAATCAGCATGCTACCCATTTTTTACCTTCACTATCTTATGTCACACCTGCATATCCACCTTCATGTCTACATAGACGTCTAAGTAGTTGAAATGAAAATTTTGAAGCATGTTGGATATATTAATAGAGGTTTTAAATTTGAGGAATTCCATGGCCATAAATATTGAAGCCATTGAGTAGCAATCAGACTCAAATCACATCCATAATTGGAGAAAGTGAAGTTTAGGGACTTGTTACCTTATTTCTTCCAAAATAAGGCCTTGTCCACATTTGGTGATATCATATAAAAGGGTAACATGAAGTCTAGATGAGTTTTAATGTTTATATGAGGTGATACAATGATATAGGCAATTGTTGACATGACAAGTGGTTATTTGACCAAAGGAGCATAATGCTAGAGGGATCCCAACTCATGAAATTTTTCACTGCACTTTTTCAGCATTTTCTACATTATCTTAAACTTTAAAATGATCTTATAAGTCCAAGGTGGTATGTCATGAGTGTATATTAATGTAAAGTGACCTTATTAAAGTTAAAATGATAATGGGGGTTCAAATAACAAGTGAAAGAGCATCAAGAACACTCAAATAGGTTATATACCTTGAAACCATCAAGCTACAACCAAGAATGTGTGCCTACAACAATACACCAATAGTCTATAATTTTAGGAAGGTAAAAAGGACAAGGTATATTAAAAATATGAATTTTTTAAGTTCTTGACTCAAAGTCTCTCATTAGGTGGTAGTGGTTTGAATAACAAATGCCATAATCAATGTTTGGTTACCTCTTCAAGGCTAAGAGTAGTCATAATTTATACAACATAGTCATCTACATTTGACAGGGTCAAAATATTTTAATATGTTTTGTCAAAACATTAATATATGAGTGAAGTTAGAATTAAATAAGGATTATTAATCCAAATATAACATTATTTATGGTATAACCCTTAAGGGACACTCATATAGCACAATCAAGGTTCAAATCTACACCTACAAGCTTGGGTGGAAACACTCACCTACAACAGGCATATGCTTGTTCTTGACAAGTTTTTAGATCCTTATAGGCTTACAGAGGTTGTTTAGATAAAATTTAAGAAAAATATGATAATAGATATATAGAGCTTATGAAGGATGTTTATAGGGTTCAAATAGGGCTAAAGAGGATAAAATTGAGACCTATAGCCGCACTTGAAACAATTTTACAGTCAAGTGGGTGGATATGAGCTCTTGGAGACCTTCATGGATGGTAACCTTCAAGGAGGTTTTGAGTTTTTAAAAGATATTTTTAAATAAAAGGATACTAATGAACCTAATATTACATATTAACACCTTTTTTTAACTCTTTAAAGGCTTAAGGTAAGTATGCAATCCATACAAGGACATCTTTGAAGCATAGTCACTAGGTTCTCTTAAAAACATTGGTAAGAATAATAATGGAGTTTCATGATCCATATGATAGATTAATGATTAATATAATTATTCATAGGATTATTTTACTTAATTTAGGTAAAATGATCAGGTGAGATGTCACTTCAAACACTTAAACCTATAACCATGCTTAAGGCAGGCCTATCTCTAATGTAAGGGTTTCAAATAAAATGATCAAGAGAGAACTTTATGGTAATATGGTTTTATAGAAATATGTAATGATATAATATGGTAAATATTGATATAAGATAATTTAAAACATGAACATAGTCAAATTCACCTAACCACTACTTCTACATAGGGACTACCCTATTTTTCACACAAACCACATCTTGTTTACACAGTCCAAGATAAGAATAGATGTGAGAGTATGATTGAAAGGTTATTTATTTGATTAAATACCATCATGGTTATAATAAATATCAAGGTTATAAGAGTGACCACTATGAAGTGTTTTCAATCTTAGAAAGTACATAGTCCCATAAACCCCTGCACAGTCAAACAGAAATGCACATCCCTCTATGTTTTGATGATGAGAAGCATTGGCAAAGTGATGTAGGAGTTATAACCTATTAGAGGATATGTGTGATGTTTATAAAGAACTATATATGGTCTTATATCCCTTGGATATTCTTTAAAACTCAATAAAATGAATTTAGAGTGGTCTCAACCACTTCTTAGCTTGCACAAACCTAGGTTAGGGTTTTTAGAGATAAACTCTCATATCTCAATTTTGAACCCTTAAAATGGTAAAAACTTGTTAGTATAGTGGATTGAGGAATTTTAAGAGTATTAAGGTAGTTTTGGGTCTATATAGAATTGTACAAAGCTTATATAGCTGATTGTGTTGTAGTTAGCCTTGGAGACCTAATTCAATATAAGGGGTAATGAAAAGGTGGTGATGACCAAGGATTTGAGAATTGAAACTTTGTAATAAGATATAAGGTGGGAAAGGGTATTGTAATATATGTTTGGTTTGTGTAGAGGCTATATGGCTAGGGCAAATCAAGGAGATTTGTCCATAAGGAGGCCTAATTAGTGAGACCATTATAATGGATAATGCACTTTCACAAGGGATGGGGATGGGAATATTATTGAGAAGTGATTTGGAAATAAAGGGTGGCTAAATAAGGTCTTAGTTATAAAATAAAAATTATATAATCTTCAAACCAAGATAAAGTGTGAGAAAAAAGGCTACAAGCCTAGTGGTGTGGTTATAGAGGTTCAAGGTGTGTAAAAGAGAATAGAGTGGATGAACCTTGTGACCAAGGTGAATATAATGACCTTATGGAAAACTAATAAAGTAATTGATTTTCCATATATAGGATAATTGTGTTAATTTAAGGAAAGCAAAATTGGTAGTCTTAGGACTCTTCTAGGTTCTTAGAGACTAGGTAGACCACCACAATGCATGACTAGTATGAGACAAGACAAGTTCAAGGATTCCCCCAAGGATATTTCTCAAAGTTTTACATAGGTTCAAGGTTTTTAATAGGCTTAAATCATAGGAAACAAACCTATAGTCATAATGTCTATTGTCAAAATAGTGAATCGTGCTTAAAGAAGCTCTTAAAGAGGTTTGACATTCATTTTCATTGTTGAGACCATGTTTGAAAGGATGATGACAATTAAAAAGCCCTTTTAATCTCTTGTTACCTTTTATCAAGATCTCAAGGCCATAAAATTTGTAAATAAGACAAGTTTTGGACCTACAGTCAAGGTTATTAAGAGAAAGGATTATTTTCAAATAAGGAAGATCATTAACATCAATAAAAGAGTGTCAATGTGTTATAATTGGTGATGGTTATGAGATTACTATCTAAGGCAAGTCATAACTAAGATCAACTCTCAAATAAGGTTATATTTTCATGGATAACACACCTACAACAAGCTAGCAGTTTTCTTCAAGTATGTAGCCTGAACCATCAAGTAAATTGTGAGAGGGATTTTGATTATGTTCTTTGAGTTCTATAAAGTGTGTACCCATGTTTGAAGACACGGAGGGATATTTAGGAATGAAACATGAGGTTTAAATGGAGATCACACATTCATATACCTCTAAACTCCACCTAAAGCCTTCTTTAAAGTACACAGGCTTTCCTTCAAGTTGGTCTTTTATGACCAAATGATGAACTTCATGTTCATTGAAAATGGTCAAAATAATCATGATGATGGAATTAGGTCAAATGAGCATGAAGAATTACTTAAATTAAGAAAATCCAAACTCAAACTAAATTACACACATATAGCCATGTTAAGATAGGATTGTATGGAAAAGGATAGTGTTTTAAGCCTAAAGCATAATAAAGAAGACAAAATATTATCAATATCATGTGAAAGAGGTTTGAGATGGTTTGAATATATTTACATCACCAAGGGAAGCTAAGATGATCAATAAATACCTTGACACAAAGCAAGCCATGCCCTTGAGGGATAAGGTCATCAAATAGGACTATGTGTTTTTTAGAGATTTTTTCTTGTTTTATGATTTTTTAGTGATTTTTATACCTTGAAGAGGGGTTTAAAACACATTTTAAATTTTTTCCAGTGTTTATAATCTCATCTCAAATGAGAATATAGAAAAATTCAGTGATCAAGGGTTACATAGGCCAAAGTATGCATCATCCAATCATGAAAATTGGTATAATAGGTCAAAATAACCTACTTTACATATCCATAATATTTTTCAGGTCATGTTATAAGTAGAAGTTCCCACTATTTTGACACAGTCCCCTTTATGTCTCATAATAGTCACCTTTGATGCAAGCATACTTCTTGTAGGGTTAAGGTATAGAAGGGGATTTAAAATTATTTTAAGTGTTTAAAAATAATAATTGGATGATTTAAATATATAAAACGCATTTAAATAGTGTTCACACTCAAAAATCCATGCAAACACACAAAAAAATAGTCATCCCCATAGGCAGTCTCAAAGGCATAAAGAGCAAAGTTAGATTTTTTATCATTCAAAGAGGAAAATACAATTTTAATAAAGTGAGGAAAATGTAAACATGGTTTTTTATCCCATATAATCCTATATGTGTCTCACTAACTAAAATATTCATGTTTGGCCAATTGGGCCTTAAAGCTTGTTTTAAGGCATATAAGGCCTATAACACCAAAAGGCATTTTCAACCCTCTGAGAAACATGACACCTTGATAATGGTATTATGATATTTTTCAAGTGTCATGAATTTTATTTAAATAAAATAAGAGTATAATAAAAGGTTACTATGGTCCATAAAGATAAATTTGAATTCTGTAGGCTAAAACACCCATTCAAGCCATTTCAAGTGCTCGTATTTTTCACCACATGAAGATGTTGGAAAAATGATTATTTTATGTTTTTATTACCCATATGAATTTTAAATTATGGACTTAGGTTGGTTAAATTCATGATTTTTATTGAAAATCTCTAAGAGCTTAAACATGTCCAAAATTCTTGCAAACCCTACAAGCAAATTTCTTTACGAATGTATCTTTTCATACCTTCTGCATGGGAACCCAAAATTTTCATGGATGTTAAAGGGTTATATGTAATAAATATAAATTTTAATAATTTTTGGAATGGAGGTCTACATTTTATGAACAATCATCTCTAAGGTGAGCATGTCTAGGCTGTTAAAGGAGATTTTTGAATAGTTTTAGTTTTTTGGACTCATAGGTCCATAAAATGGCCTATAATCACTTGTAAACCACTTATAAAGTGTAGAGGACTCCCTAAATATCATGTAAAACCTATTTTTTATAATAATTTAGCATGTTTGGGTGCTTAGGAAGCCCAAAATGGCCCAAAATGTTTATTTTTGTAGGTCTTCAAAGAGAGAAATGGTCTAAATTCTTGGAAGAGGCCTAATGAGACATGAAACAACATTATACAGCACTTTGAGCCCTTCCCAAGGGTTTCTAGGGTACCTTGCTAAGCTGAAGGGTCAAAAATTAAAGTTTTTTGATAATTTATTAAATGTTATAGGTTTAATGGTTATTTCCACCATTGTTTCAAGTCTTGAAGGTGGCCTAAACTTTGTTGTCTTCCTTATAAGATTTTATATGGATGTTTTAAAGCCTTCTAAAGGTATATAGGTGGTACTTATGATGTCAAATGGCGTTGGGATCAAGTTTCATAGTAGTTGGTTGAAGGTGTCTCAAGCTTGAGACCTCCATAAATGGAGTCTATGAAATTTGCAAGTTTCATGGAGTTTATTGTAGGTTGGAGGAGTAAATAGGAGTTTATAATAAAATAAAACCATCAAAAATAAAACTCTAAAAGATAACCTCCATGTTCAATTAAGCATCAAATGATAAGTCAACTAACCATATGCCAAGCATCTTCTAGAATTAAAAGTGGAGGGGGGCGTAGAAGTCTAAGAGGGAGATTTTAGAGGCTGGGAGAACAAGTGGATCATTCAATGTGTTTTCCAAGTCTTTGAAGACTTTTCTCATGCGAGTGGGATATGACATCATCATCCTCAAATCTTTTCATCTTTTAGTGTCTTTTTAAGCCAATGAGAAGGCTTGAAGACCTTTTGGACTAATGAAGATTATTTTTTTGAGAAGATGTTAGTGATAATTGATCCAAATGTGGTTTATACTCTATGAAATGTGGTTGTGTCTCATTTATAGATTTTTTAGTGTCTGTTTCTCCTTTCTTTCTTCCCTTTTCTCCTATATCTCCCATTACTTCCCCATTTTGTAACATATATTCTCATTTGACAAGGCAAAAACCTATCAAAATTTGTAAGAAGTACCTTTAAAGTAATAAAGATTATTATTTCACCTATCTCTTACCTTTAACTTGTGTTTAGAAAGCTTGTGTATGATGGATTTATGCATAAGTGTTCTAACATGTTCATTGTCCTTATTTCTTTCATTTTTAGGTGTTTTCAAGCTATTTATAGGTCTAAAATTGAGATTTTTATACCATTAATGGATGGTTAGTGTGATTTTTATAAATCTTATTTGCTTCATCTAATACTTATTGATCTTAGTTTAATAAATATTGATGTAAATTGGCTAGTTTGTGAGATTGTGTAAGCAAGATTATCTTTATACTAAATTAGTATTTTTTCAATCTTATTTAAGTGTCATTTAATTTGGGGCATCACCCCATTTAATCTTTTTATTCATACCATACCCCCTTTATATCCATTTTCCAAGTATAAATATTAGTTTAGGTGGTCTACCAAGAGGAATTCAGCCTTATCCAAAGGGTCAACCTCATTATAGGATACCCCTATCTTGAGGTTACTCCAATATTATATCAGGGAGTGAGAGATACTAAAAAAATCTCTGAAAAGGGTGAAATTATATGTTAAAATAGTTTTTGGCACACCTAGTGGGATTAATTTTGAAGAATATTAAATGAGATTGATGTTGGTCTTGGTCCATTTGTAGCAGTTTTTTCATCCACACTCTCAACATCTAAAAACTTCAAAGAACACTCAACATTCTAGTGGTAGAAAAATACCTATCTTCATGCCAAAGGTGACTACAATATCAACATCTATAGGTATTATTTTTGAAGTTTTTGAATTTCCTTTTAACTTAGAAAGAAGATTAAGCTTTGCTAACACTCATACCTATAAAGGAAACTTTACTCCTAAACCAGTTTCCAATTTTACCTCTATAAGAAGATCTTTGTTGGGTCCTTTCACTACCATGGATGCCCCTAGAGCTTTGCCTTTTATGGATTTCAATGGTATAATTCCTTTAAATCTTAATTAGTATCACCCTATCCTAGTGTTAGCCATTAAAAGTGTTCCATATTTCATGGGAGACAATTCTACAATCCCTTTTGAGTACATCAGAGATATAGCCAACTTTTGCAATATCCATGACATTAATGAAGAAAATGTAGCTATCAGTTTGTTGACCATATATTTCAAGGGAAATTCCTTGGATTGGTGTATAAACCATTCTCTTAATTCCATCACATCATGGGACTAGTTAGGTGATGATTTTTACAATAGGTTTATAGATAAGAGTGACCACTTGTCACTAGCAGAATAATTGACTACAATGAAGAGATCTCCTCATGAGGTTATGTAGGATTTCAATAACAAGTTTCAAAAAAATGGCATAGGATTCCAATATATGTTAGGCCTACTCCTAACTAGGCTTTCCTCTAATATATAAGATCTCTCAATAGTGACATTACAGTGATGATACAGTCTATGGGAGGAAACACACTACTAAATGTTTATGAGGTGATTTTTAGAGTAAAAAATAACTTAATATAGGCTGAAAATCTCACACCTAGGCCACCTATGCCCTTATTTCCTAAAATTCAACCACCTCCTATTACCATTCCTCCCCTTGTTTCTATTCCTCATTTGCTAACACTTGCTACCATATATACACCAAAATAGGAAAAGGCTTCAACTAGTCAGTCTAATGACTCCTAAAAACACAAGAACTTCCAAGAACTCAATAATATGTTTTAAAATTTGGGTAATGAATTGATGAATGTGAAGAGGTATCAAGATTAGTTTAATATACCTTATCAATACTCATATCATCCCCAACAATCTTACTAAGCAAATAGGCCACCCTTTAAGGGAAATTTTCAAGGACAAGGACAAGGGTAGCCTAACTATGCTAGGAAAAATAATTACAATGATAATTATACAAGTAATTCCAATACCTTGGTCCCTATTCAGAACAACATTGAATAATAAGGTGAGGTTACTATGCTTTGTAATTAGTGATTTAATCAAGCTAGTTTTTAAACACTGAGTTTAATCAGGCTTTCAATTATCAGTGACATTAGGGTGCTAGCTATGGATTCAATCAAGCTCTCATGGCTTAGAATATAGAAGTTCCTATTATGAAAAAATCAAAATAACATCAATAGGGATAAAGGCATAATGAAAGACCAAAATAGTTGAGTGCTACAATGGTTAACTATGAACAAGAAGAGTGTTATGCTTTCAATCAATACACTAGTTCTTGGCTAACCAAACATTCCAGTGACAACCAATACAAGTTTCAAGATAAGGAACATGGAGGATAACCAAGAATTATTCAAAGAGTCTCATAATATTAATCCATTACTATCAAATAAAAATGAACCTACTACTTCAAAAGTTTTAATAACTTAGAAAAATTAGAACCAAAGAAATAATTTTGTACCCCAAAATTCAGGTTCAAATCACGGTTGTGGCTCACAAAGCACAAGAAAAATTTGGTGGTTTTCCCATCAATATTTTTGAACAAATGAAGAAATATAATGTGAGTGTTCCAATGTGGGACATGCTTTCTTTGCCTAGTCAAGATGATATCCTTCAAGAGGCTTGTCAAGGATCAATGTTTCTGAGAAGCCACCAAGTATGAAAATGTATTTCTCACCAATGCAACTAAAGGGCCTAATTAAGGACAATCAAGCAAGGTGATCAAAACACTTCCATTATACCTTTCTATAATCATTATCAACTCATTGGTAGATAGTAGTGCAAGTACTTCAGTGATGCCAAAGTCAATATCAAATCAACTTGGTTTGAAGTATTAACCCCAATCTAAGGGAGTTTTATAACTTGGTGGATATTCTACCAAAATAGATGGTATTATCAAAGGTATAAACTTTACCCTACATGTTTGTCCTAGTGTTTTAATGGCTCAAGATGTAGTGGTTCTAAAGGTGCCTGCTCACTTTGATTTATGCTTATCTAGAGAATTCACAACTAAAATTGGGGGTTATCTAGTAGAAAATTGGTCTTATATGGATTTTAAGACAAGGTATAGGACCAATATGTCTATCAAAGTTAATATTATTACCTAATTTCACATTTAACCTTATGGTCCAAGTAGCCCAAACATCAATTGTACCATTCTAGATGAAGATGACCACCTTTTTGGTCAATAACTAAACACTCATCTTGAGGGCATACCTAATATGTTCTTAGATGAGTTATGGAGTGAGAATCAACTACTTAATATTTTGGAAGGTGTCGAATAAATAGACATGGTAGTATATTGCTTACATGAAGAGAATGAGTTCATGCCATCCCTCACTAGGCCATAAGAAGATACTAGTGGTTTGCAAAAATTGTTCTTTGATGGCTCAAAGAGAAAGCATGGAGTGGGTATAGGTGTAATGATAATGTCTACCTCCAATGGCAAATACTTTTCATCTTATAGGTTCTAAATTAGTTTCTCTTGTAATGTAACTAAGTATGAGAGCCTTATCCATGGTCTTTAGTGGGATAGTAAGAGGGGGATCAAGTAATTACAAGTGTAAAATAATAGTGAGATAATAGTACATCTGTTCATAGGTCAAAAAATAACAAATAACCCCTTAATGAAGTCATACAAACATAAAGTGTGGGACATAATTGAATACTTTTAAGCCTTCAATATCCAAGTAGTGACAAGAGAAAAAAACTAGCATACTAATGGGTTAGAAGCTATAGGGGCTCAGTTTTACATCCCAAATGATTTGAAGTCTAAAGTGTAGTCACATGTCAAAGTGGTAGTGAGACCATCAGTTCTAAACAATGAGGCTCATTGGCAAGTCTTTGATAGTGACAAGCAAATTACTTATTTCTTATAGCAAGAGTCAGTGTTTTCCTTAATGAACCAAGGTAGACTTTAGTAATAATATGAATATCAAATTATTCATTTAAAGTCTAATAAACTCCCTAATGTGTTGGTCACCCTTGAATTTATTTTCCATTAAGTAGATCACAAGAAGAAAGACAAGGTAGTGATGTCTACTGATGAAGAAAACTATGAGAGAGTCCTCATCTTTAGGGACAAGCTTCTAAATATTAGAAATGTGAGTAATGAGGTAGAAAAATATGCATTTATTGAGATTTTTAAGGAATATTTAGACATATTTGCTTGGGATTACAATGATTTGAGAGGTTTTGACCCCAAGCTATCCCAACACACCATAGAGTTGAAGGCCAATGCCAAGCCTATGAGTTAGAAAATATGCCCTATCAAACAAAGGAATGAAGAGATAATGAGGAAATATTTGACCAAATTGATTGAGTTTAATATTATTTTTATTATCAAGCACTCCTCATGGGTAGCTAACCTGGTGTCTATGACAAAGAATAATGGAAAGATCTAGTTATGTGTGGACTTCAGAGATTTAAATAGGGTCTCTTTGAAATACCATACCCCTTACCATCCATGGAGTAAATTCTTCAAATGGTTGTTGGTTGAGAATGGTTCTATCTTTTGGATGGGTACTCAGAGTACAACTAGGTGCTAGTAAGAGAAGAAGACCAATATAAGACTACCTTCACCATAATGTGGGGTACCTATGATTATCATAAGATGCCTTTTTACCTCTCAAATTATGGAGCTACATTTCAAATATCCATAAACATGGATTTCTAAGGTTTTCTAAATTAGATGGTGTTTGTCTACTTAGATGAAATAATAGTTTTCTCAAAGAAGGATAGTGAACACTTTGACCACTTGAGATTGATATTTGAAAGGTATAGAGAGTATGGGATCTCATTGAATCCTAAGAAGTGTGTGTTTGTTGTTTATGAGGGAAAACTCTTAGGTCATATTATCTCAAAGTAGGGACAAGCTATTAATCTTGATAGAATAAGTTCAATATTAGCCTTATCCTTGCCCAAGAATAATAAAGTACTTTAGATTTTCCTTGGAAAGATAAATTTCATGAGAAGGTTTATACTTATTTTTGCAAGCTTGTTTAAACCTATCATTTCTATGTTGAAGAAGAATCGGGTGTTCACTTAGACAAGAGAAGGTAAAGCAAGATTTGAAGCTATCAAGCAAGCCAGTAATCAAGAACCTACACTCATGAATCCAAATTTCATAAAATATTTTATATTGTATTCCTTTGAAAACATTGACAACATATCAACTATGTTGATGCAAAAAAATGATGAATGACTTGAACAACCAATTGCATTTTTTAGCTAAGGGCTTGAAGGGTATGAAGAAAGGCATACTTCTATAGAGAAGAAAGTCCTTGTAATGATAATAATACTTTAAAAAAAATTATACGAATGCTCTCTAATATCAAAATATATCTTATGGTATCTCATCCTAGAGTGAGAGACTTCCTTCTCAACAAGGACCTGAATAAGAAGAGGGTTGGTTGGATTAAAAGAGTCATGAAATATGACACAAAAATAAAGGTCACTAATTTAGTTAGAGGAAAATGCCTATGTAAACACATGGTTGATGACATTAATAAAGATAAAGAGGTTGTATTGGTGACACAAGACAACTCATAGGCAGTTGCACCTCCACCTCACACTAGCTGGCTCTAGGATATGACAAAGTTATTGTTAATATGTGAGTGTATTTAAGGTATGGATGGGACAAAGAGATGGTATTTTATACTTAATTCCATACTTTATGCATTGGTTTATAGGGTTATATTAATAAAATATCTCAATAGAGTGTTACTCAAGAGCATAGATGATGATTAAATAACTAGACTCTTGAAGTAATTCCATGATACACCTACAGGAGGTCATTTTTTCCCAAGAAATACAAATAAAAAAATTATGATGGATGGTTATTATTGGCCTAGCCTCTTCAAGGATGTATATGCATGGATGATAAAGTGCCAAAAATGTGCTCTCTCTGCAATCAAGCAAAGGTTGGAAGCCCTTCCTCTCAATCCAATTTAGGTAGATCAACCCTTCATGTAGTCGGGCCTAGATTTTATAGGGATGATCAATCCACCTTCTATTGGAGGACATAAGTGGGTACTCACTATTATTGATTACTTCTCTAGGTGGTTGGAGGTAATTACTCTAAAATAATCTAATAAAATAGTAGTATTGGACTTTTATTATAGTATAGTGATAAGATTTGGTATACTAGCAACAATTATTTTAGATAATGTCATATAATTTGTTGGCATGAATAAAAGTGAGTGGGAAATTCAAATGGGCATCTAACTTAGCACATCCTCCAATTACTATCCCCAAGGTAATGGACTTGTAGAGTCAATAAATAACAACTTGATTAGAATAATCAAGAGGACTATGGAAGAGAATTAGAGAGTGTGGCATTAAAAGTTGAGGACAACCTTATGGGTTGATTAGAGTGACTCCCAAGGTTTCCATTGGAAACTCACCATTTGTCCTTGTATATGGGAGATAAGCCAATTTTCCCATCTCTCTTGAGTTACCTACCTTAGAGCTATCCCATCAGCTTGAGTTGATGGAGAGTTAACCTATGGGTGTGAAGATGGCAGAGCTCATGGATCTTGAATAAATGAAGGATCTTGCAATGAAGACACTAGAGTCACATCAAGCTCAAGTCAATAAATCCATTGATAATAGATCCATATCAATATATTTCAAAGAGGGTGATCTAGTCCTAAAATGGGATTTAAATAAGGCCAAGCTAGTCAACCAAACTAAGTTTGATAGCTTATGGAGTGGCCCTTATTTGATCCATGGATGAAAATAACATAATTCATTTCATCTTGCCCAACTATATGGAGAGGTACTACCCATCCCAATCAATGGGATTAATCCAAAGCCTTATTACTAGAATATTTTGTATCCATTGTATATATTGTATATTTTATATAGTTTTTTATGTTTTCCTTTAAGTGCCATGTGCACATCCTTTTAGTTGTGTGTTTTCTTTCCATAAGTTACTTATACATAGTGTTTCTTTTATTTCTTGTTATCCTTAATACTTTAAGAGTAATTTTTTAGAAGTGGCCAACCTCATATCAGTTGGGAAGAGAATCTTTTGACCCCATAATCCTAATGAATATGGTTTAGGCCACTAATCTATTACATATAATTTTTTCAATCCAAATAGGTCACTAGAAATGTTGGACAAAATTGGCCTACATATAAAACTTTTTCCTAGATGGATATTGACACTCTCTTGGACCATTCAAAAACCTTCTACCCCCACAGCTAGTCTCGTTGTAGTCCTAACTTAATGATGTAGTGCAGTATCTTGGAAGGTCCTAGTATGGTGTGAAAAGTTGAGCAGAGTCCTTATGTAGTGGATGATCCAATGGTGAAATATAATACAAACCTCATGACTCTACCTCATGTCCTTTTCAAGCTTTTGAAACACTTTAATAGATTCTTAAGGTGATCTTGGAGATTTTGAGGAAAAGGCTTAAAAATAGGTCTTAAATTTCAAGTGAAGGATCCAATAGGTTTCTAGGGTGATCAAGTATTCAAGGGAATTAATTAGGTTTTCAAAAAGTTTCAAATATTCTAACAGGTCAAAAATGATGTCTAGAGAAGCTAATTTTCCCAAAAGACCCCCAAAAGTGCATTAGATGACTTAAGGACCTTCAAAATAGAAATTCTATGTGAAAAAGTATCTTTTTGGAGAATTAATATTGTTTTTGACTTCATCACACCTATTTATGGCATGTTTTACCTATTTGGACATTTTCAAGGCCATTTCAAGTCGTTTGGAGTGGAAGAGAGGAGTTTGGGAGCAAAAAGATACATTTTGGAGCCTTTTAGAGCTTTGGTTGAACAAGTTTTCAAGGTTTTGATTAATTTATGGGATCATATATCATATTAAATAATCAATTGGGTCCATAATATCCTCTCATAGGTGTTTTAAATCATATTCAAGCATAAGAAATAGCAGAGGTAAGGAAAATCTATTAACTGCAAACTAGGCATGAAATAAGTTTTCTACCATTAATGGAGGTCCAAGCACTTCAAAAGTTTTATATAAGGAATTAAATGGAATTTAAATCATATAAAATATTTACCAAGTGTTTTATTTCATAGTTAGTCTTATATTTGTTCATGCTAATGAAAAACCATTTTGGGTAGTTTTGGACAACTCTAAGAGAGCCTCGAGTTTTCACTTGGTATGGTCAGGAGAGAGAGAATTGGGTAAAAATATTTTGATTAGTGATAGGGAACCTAATTTAATTTTAATTAAATTAATTGTTTTTTATGTTCATCTCCCCATATTTATAAATAATTGCTAAAAGTGCAAGGGTGTCTAGATGGCCTATTTATCCAGATAAGGTCCAAGTTTTCTTTTGTTTCTTTGCTTCACGATTAAATGAATAAGAATGGTTTTATGGGAGTTGTTTTAGGGTCAAATTTGACCTATTAAATTTAGTTTTATTAGCTAACTCCTCTTCATAAAACCTATTTTTTATTGCCCTTGTGAATGGTCCACTCGATCAATTTTAGATCAAAACCTAGGTTAGAGGGATAATGGACATCCACATCATTATGGAACATAAACTTAATTAATATTTTCTCTTTAATCCTTATTATTTCATCAAAGCCTTGATAATCCAAACATCTCAAGTTGCTAGTTAAAGTTATAATGGAGCTATAGGTAAGTTTATCAACTACAGAGGTTTTCCTTTCTTGTAGTGGTTTCAAATGAAATTGGATGTGATATTTTTACCTATAATATGCCATGTAAATCACCTTACTTCTAAGGCAAATTTTATCAAGGTCATGTTCCACACAATCAGCTTCCTGTAAGTACCCATCTATAGCCAGGTCAATGAGAGTTCTTGAAGCTTGTATAGTAGTCATGAAGAGGATATTAAAGGGTGTCAAGAGGTTGAACACATTTTTTAATAATGATAAATCAATCCAAGCTATGAAAATTATATGTGATAGACTATGATAACCAACTCAGATTCTATACACAGTCCTGCACCATTGATGGACACATATTGATTCCCATAGGAGGTTAATCATGTTAGAATAAGGACTTAAGAACTCATTTGAGACCCTTAATTTTTTTAAAGATCATTTTCAATACTTTTTAGAGGTTTAATATTGATCATAAGGCTATTCACTAGGTATGTTACCCATTTTCTACCTTCATTATCCTGTATCATACCTGCATATACACCTTCAAGTCTCCACAAAGGTCTGAGTAGTTGAAATACACATGTTGAAGTATGTTGGAGATATTAATAGAGGTTGAAAATTTGAGTAATTCCATAGGATCAATAGTGAATCCATTAAGTATAAATCAGACTCAAATCATATCCATAATTGGAGAAAATGAAGTTTAGGGACTTGTTACCTTAATTCCTCCAAAACAAGGCCTTGTCCACATTTGGTCATATCAAATAAAAGGGTAACATGAATTATATATGAGTTTGAATATTTATATGAGGTTATCTAGTGATAGGGGTAGTGTGTTGACATGAAAAGTGGTTATTTGACCAAAGTATCTTAATGCTAGAGGGCTCCCAATTCATGAAATCTTTCACTACACTTTTTCAATGTTTTTTATAATATATTGAACTTTCAAATGATCTCATAAGTCCAAGGTGGTATGATAGGAGTGTATCTTCATGGAAAATGACCTTATTAAATTTAAAATTATAATTAGGGTTCAAATAACAAGTGAAAGAGCATCAATATCACTTAAATAGGTTATGGACCTAGAAACCATCAAGCTACAACCAAGAATGTGTGCCTACAACAATACACAAACAATTAGCACTTTAATGAAGGTACAAAGGACAAGTTATATTAAAAACATGTCATGTTCAGGGTTTTAACTAAAATTATCTCATTATGTGGAAGTTTTTTGAATAAAAAATACCATAATAAATGCTTGGTTACCTCTCTAAGGCTAAGAGTAGTCATAATCTGTACAACACAGACATCTACATTTGATAAGGTCACAATCTTTTAAGATGTTTTTTCAAAAAATAAATATATGAGTGAATTTGGAATTAATTAAGTATTATTTATCCAAAAATAACTTTATTTATGTTATAACCCTTAAGGTACACTCATATAGCACAATGAGGGTTCAAATCTACACTTACAAGCTTGGATGGAACCACTCATATACAATAGGCATATAATTGTTCTTGAGAAGTTCTTAGACCCTTCTAGGCTTATAGAGGATATTTGGATAAAATTTAAGAACGAATATACTAATATCATGTATAAATATTATGAAGGATGTTTTTAGGGTTCACATAGGGCTAAAGAGGATAAAATGGAGACCTACGGCCACATTTGAAACAATGCTACAATCAAGTAAGTGGATATGAGATCTTGGATATATTCATGAATGGTAACCTTAAGGGAGGTTTTGAGTTTTTAAAAGACATTTTTATATCAAATTAAACTCATAAACCTAATATTACCTATTGACACCTTTTTCAATCTCTATAAATGATTAAGGTAAGTATGCAGTCCATACAAAGACATCTTTGAAGCATAGTCATTAAGTTATGTTAAGAACAATGGTAAGAGGGATAATGGAGTTTCATGATCCATATGATAGATTAATGATTAATATAATTATTCATAGGATTATTGGACTTAAGGGAGGTCAAAGGATCAGGTGAGATGTCACTTTAAGCACTTAGACCTATAACCATGTTTAAGGCAAGCCTATCTCCAATGCAAAGGTTTCAAGCAAAATGATCAAGAGAGAACTTCATGGTATGAAGGTTTTATAGAAAAATTTAATGATATAATAATTTTAATATTTATATAATATCATTTCAAACATTAACATATTCAAATTCACCTAACCACTACTTCTACATAGTGAGTACCCTATTTTCAAACAAACCACATCTTGTTTGCACAGTCCAAGATAAGAATAGATATGAGAGTATGAGAATTTTATAGGGTATTTATTTTATTCAATACCATCATGGTTTCAAGGAAGATCAAGTTTTTAAGATTGACCACTATGAAGTGTTTGAAATCTTATAAATTACACAGTCCCATAAACCCCTACACAGTCAAATAGAAATTCATAGTCCTTTGTGTTTTGATGATGAGCAGCATTGGAAAAGTGATGTAGGAGTTATAACCTATTGGAGGAGATGTATGATGTTTAGACAGACCTAGATATGGTTTTATATCCCTTGGATATTCTTTCAAACTCAAAAAAATGAATTTAGAGTGATCTTGGCCACTTGCTAGCCTACACAAACTTAGGTTAGCGTTTCTAGAGATAAAATCTCATATTTCGAGTTTGAACCCTTGAAAATGGTCAAAACTTGGTATTATAGTGGATTTCAATATTTTTAAATGATTAAGGTTTTTTTTGGTCTATAAAAAAATTGTATAGAGCATATATAGTTAACGGTGTTGTAGTTAGGCTTGCAGACCTAATATTATACAAGGGGGTAATGAAAATGTGATAATATCCAAGGAGTTGAGAAATTAAATTTTTTAAGAATGTGTGAGTTTGAAAATGGTGCCATAATATATTATTGGTTTATACAAAGTCTTTGTGGTTGGGTCAAAACAAGGAGCTTTGTCCACAAGGAGGCCTAATTGGTGAGACCATTACAAGGGATAATGAACTTACACAAGGGACATAGATGGAAATCTTCTTGATAAGTGATATGTAAATAGAGGGTGGTCAAATAAGATCTTAGCTGGAAAATAATACTTGTATAATCCTCAAACCAAGAGAAAGTATGATAAAAAAGGCTACAAGCCTAGTGGTGTGGTTATAAAGGTTTAAGGTGTGTAACAAAGAATAGAGTGGATGAACCTTGTGACTAAGGTAAATATAATGACCTTGTATAAAACCAATAAAGGAATTGGTTTTCCATATATAAGAGACCTATGCTAATTCAAGGAAAGAAAACTTGGTAGTCTTAGTACTTTTCTAGGTTCTTAGAGACTATGTGGACCACCACAATGTATGACTAGTATGAAACAACATAGGTTAAAGGATTCACCCAAGGATATTGCTCAAAGTTTTACATAGGTTCAAGGTTTTGAATAGGCTTAAAGCATAGGAAACACACCTACAGTCATAAGGTCTATTGTCAAAATAGTGAACCATGCTTAAATAAGCTCTTAAATAGGTTTGACCTTCCTTTTGGTTGTTGAGATCATGTTTGAAAGGATCATGACAAGTGAAAATCCCTTTGAATCTCTTTTTACCTTTTATCAAGATCTCAAGGCCATGTTACAAGTCTATACATAATCTAGGTTTTGGACCTATAGTCAAGATTACTAAGAGAAAGGCTTATTTTCAAATTAGAAAGATCATGAACATCAAGAGGATAATTATAATGTGTTATAATTTGTGATGGTTATGAGATTCCTATCTAAATAAACTAATAACTAATATCCACTCTCATATAAGGTTACCTTTTCATGGATAACACACCTACAAAAAACTAGCAATTTTCTTCAAGTATGCATCCTGAACCATCAAGTAAATTGTGAGAGGGATTTTGATTATGTCCCTTGAGTTATATAAAGTGTGTACCCATGTTTAAATAAAAGGAGGTATGTTTGGTAATGACACATGAGGTTCAAATGGAGATCACACATTCATATACCTTTAAACTCCACCTACAACCTTCTCTAAAGCACACGGGCTATTATTCAAGTTGGTGTTTCATGACCAAATGATGAAATTCATGTTAAATGAAAATGGTTAAAATAATCATGATGATGTAATTAGGTCAAAGGATCATGAATAAGTACTTTAAAAAAAAAAATCCAAACTCAAACTAAATTACACAACTACAACCATGTTAACATAAGATTGTACAGAAAAGTGTTTTAAGCCTAAATAATAATCAAGAAGAAAAAATTATATAAATAACATATAAAATAGGTTTGAGATGGTTTTAATCTATTCAAATCACCAAGGTAAGGTTAGATGATCACTAAACACCTTGACATAAAGCAAGCCATGCCCTTGAGGACTAAGGTCATCAAATAGGACTATGTATTTTTTTGATATTTTTACTTGTTTTATGACTTGTTAGTGATGTTTATACCTTTAAAATTGGTCTAAAACACATTTTAAGTTTTAAATAGTGATTATAATCTCATCTTAAATGAGAAGATAGATGAACTTGGTGATCAAGGGTTACATAGGCTAATTAGCAAAGAAACCCTACAAGCAGTCCTAAGAGACTCAAGGAAAAAAATGGATTTTGAAACTATTGAAAGAATGAGTTTAATGAAATATTCAAATTAAACTCATAATTATAAGGTAAAAATGAAGGAAAAAGGGAGGAAAACTCAGTCTTGAAACTAAACCAAGTAGGCAACTCAAAGTAACTTTTGGTAAAAAGAGCCGCAAGGGCAAAGTATGCATCCTCCCATCTTTAAATTTGGTGGAGTTTGTCCTCATGAGTTTAAAAAAACATATAGAATATTTTTTATGTTTTTTTTTAAGTCTAACCATTCAATAATTTATCATAGTCAACCCCATTTCTAATCATGGTCAACATTAGAGCCTATCTTGGAGGAATTAGCCATTTTGGGGCATCTATAGGTCAATTCAAAACATGAAGTTTGGTATGAATGGTTTTCATGACCCATTAAATATTATAATTATATTTTAATGGTCATACCTAGATTTAAATTACTCTTTGTTATTACACAGACCTCTCTCAATCAAGAAGGCAACCATTATAAACTAGTTGAAGCTTTGTCAGGTTTAAGTGAAAATGAGGAGTTTAAGCCTTGGAGAGGTATTAAAATAGTTAAATATGAGGTTGGTAACCTAATATTATCTATGTAAGTGATCAATTTCAAGGTTTCAATCAAAAATCTCGTTGAGGTCAAGTTTAGGCATGAAGGAAGCAAGTAGACAGCTTAGGGTAAATTTTGAGAAAATTCATCTACAAGCCAAAGTAAGCATCCTCCAATCATGAAACTTGGTGAAATTGGTCATAATTAACTAATATACCTATCCATAATATTTTTGAGGAAATGTGAAAAGTGTAAGTTCCCACTATTTTGACACAGTCCCCTTCATGTGTCATAATAGTCACATTTGATGCAGGCATACTTCTTGGAGGTTTAAGATATAGTAAGGGGTTTTAACTTCATTTAAGTGTTTAAAAAGAATAATATGATTTTTATCAGTCTATAAAATACCTTTAAAGAGAGTTCACACTCAAAAATCCATACAAACACATAGATAAGTAGTCATTCCCACCGGTAGTCTCAAAGGCATAACGAGCAAAGTTGGATTTTTGAGCATTTGAAGAGGAGAATATAAGTTGAATCAGGTGAGTAACATGTAAACATAGTGTTTTATTCAATATCATCCTATATGTGTCTCAATAAATCCAATATTTAGGTTTGTCCAATTGGGCCTTAAAGCTTGTTTTAAGGCCTATAATAGAAAAAAGCATTTTCAAACCCTATGATAAAGATGACACCTTAAAAATTGTATTATGATATGTTTTTAGTGACATGAAGATGATTTAAATAAAATAAGAGTAGTATAAAATTTTATTTTGGTCCATAAGGATAAATTGAAATTTACAGACTAAGACACCCGTTTAAGCCACCTGATCTAGTGCTCGTATCTTTCACCACATGAAGAGTTTATAAAAATGACTATAATATGTTTTTATTAAACCTATGTAATTGAAATTGAATATGTATTGAATTTGGTTAAGGGCCTAATTTTTATGAATAATCACTAACATAAACATGTCCAGAATGTTTGTAAACCTTACTGGCAAATTTATTTACATATGTATCTTTTCATACCTTTTACATGGGAACCCAAAATTTATAGAAGATGTTTAAGGTGTATATGTAATAAATATACATGGAAATAAGTGATGGAATGGAGGTTTACATTTTATGAACAATTGTCTCAAAGGTGAGCTTGTTTAGGTTGTTATAGGAGCTTTTTGACCAAATTTGGTTTTTTGGACTCATAGGCTCATAAAATGGCATAGAATCACTTATAAAATACCTTAAAATTGTATCATAATCCCTTAATCTCATGTACAACCTATTTTTTATAAAAATTTGGCTTGTTTGCCTAGAAGGCCCAAAATGGCCTAAAAATGCCTATTTTTGCAGGTCTTTGAAGAGATAAATGGTCTAAATGCTTGGAAGAGACCTAATGGGACATAAAAAAAACATTATACATAAATTTTATCCTTTAAAAATGGTTTATAGGGTGCCTTGTTGAGCTGAAGGGTCAAAAACTCAAGTTTTTATATAATTTGTGAAATGTTGTAGGTTTACTGGTGATTTCCACCATTGTTGCAGGCCTTAAAAGTGGCATAAAATTTGTTCTCTTCCTCACAATATTTTTTATGGATGTCTCTAATCCTTATACATGTCCATAATTGGTCATTATGGTGCCAAATGGCCTTGAGAGCAAATTTTAAAGTAGTTGGTTGAAGGTGGCTCAAGCTTGAGGCCTCCATCAATGGAGTCTATGAAATTTGCAGGTTTCATGGAGTTTATTTTAGGTTGGAGGATTAAATAGGAGTTGAGAATAAAATAAAACCATAAAAAATCAAACTCTAAAAGATAGCATCCATGGTTAGTTAAGAATCAAATGCCATGTCAACTAACCATATGCCAAACATCTTCTAGAAGTGCAAGTGGAGGGGGGCATAGAAGTCCAAGAGGAAGAGTTTGGAGGTTGTTGGAGAAAGTGGAGCATTAAATGTTTTTTCCAAGTCTTTGAATACTTTTCTCAAGTGAGTGGGATATGACATCATCATCCTTAAATGTTTTCATCTTCTAGTGTCTTTATAAGCTAATGAAAAGGCTTGAAGACCTTTTGGACTAATGAAGGTTATTTTGTTGACAAGAGATTAGTGCTAATTTATCTAAATGTGTTTGAGACTCCTTAGAATGTGTTTGTGTCTCATTTATTGATTTTTGAGTGCTTGTTTCTCCTTTATCTCTTCCCTTTTCTCCTATATCTCCCATTTCTTCCCCATTTTATAACATATATTCTCATTTGACAAGGAAAAACCTTGTTAAATTTTGTAAGAACTACCTTTGAAGCATAAATATTATTATTTCACCTATCTCTTTCCTTTAACTTATGTTCAATAAGATTGTGTATGATGGCTTTGTGAAAAAGTGTTCTTCCAATTTCATTGTCCTTCATTTTTACCTCTTTTTAGGTGTTTTTAAGATATTTCAAGTATGAAATTGAGATTTTTATGCCATTAATATATGCTTAGTATGATTTTTATAAATTGTATTTGCTTCATCCATTACTTAGTGAGCCTAGTTTAAGAAATATTGGTGTAAATTAGCTAGTTTGTGAGATTGTGTGAGCAATATTGTCTTTATGTTGAATTAGTGTTTGTTTCAAGATTATTTGAGTGTCATTTAATTTGGTGAATCACCCCATTTAGTCCTATTATTCATCCCATACCCCATTTTTATCTCGTTTCCAAATAGAAATATTAGTTTAGGTGATCTACCAAGTGGAATCCAACCTTCTCCAGAGTTTCAACCTCATTACATGATACTCCCAACCTAAGGTTGCTCCAATATTGTATCTAAGAGTGAGAGAGCCTGAAAAACTCTCCCATAAGGATGAAATTTTATGCTACAATAGTAACTCTCATAGATTTAGATGATGATGAATCCAATTAACTACAAAACATTTTAAATACCACTCAATTACCTCCTCCCTACATTACAAAATAGCTCCCCTCTTATATTCTTCCCCAAGATAGAACCATTCATTTAATAGAGGACACTATTGACATCCCTCCCCCATGTAACACACATGAAACCTCCTACATAGAGGATGATTTTTATTGTAATGAATATGGGGTAGCCAAAATATTTCAAGATTCTTTAACCATGTCCCCTCACACTTATAGTAATATAATATTAACCAATACAACTATTCCCACTAAAATAGATACATGTACTATATCATCAACCTCTAATGATACTTATACTATGGTGTAAGCTCATTCTCATGATTTATATGTATTACATTATCAAAATATATTAGCTAAAATACATGTCTTTAATTACAATGTTCATATCATTCACATATCATGTGATAGTGAATTAGAAATAGAAGGCTACGTACTACCTTTAAATGCAAGATTGATAAGTACTCCATGGGTTGTCTATGAAATATACCAATCTAATACAATCTAACCCATAATGCATAATTACACTAACCAACTCAATCCAATAATTCAATATCAATTACCTTCCATTTATCCTCCTTCACAACTCACTTCTACACCTATTATCCATAATCCAATCACCAGTAATGATAGTAATTATCCTACTATCTTGATACCATAATCTATTAAACAATCCTACACCCATAATCCTAAAATTATCTTAGATGCACAAGCTACATCCATCCAACAAATGCAATCCAAATTTAATAAGGCAACTAAATTATAAATTTTGAAATAGATGTTGAATTTTACCGAAGCTTACCCACACTTCAAAATGATGAGGCCATATTAAAACTACTCCATGCTCATGAAACTCAACCCCATGCCAACATTACAAGATAGGTCATTTTAAGAGAAAGTCTCCTTATTTCAATTATTCCATTACTAGTATTGACCCTAATACACATCCTATTTCTTCACTCTCTCCTTCTCCCTATCATTTTCAATATGGAAATATTATGATTAGTAAATAAACTATGGCAGTTAATTATGGAACAACTATCATTCATCTACCTATTCTTATCTCAAAATAACTTCATCCTATATAACATGATAATTTTAATTTATTATTTGATAAATATTATGAATATTTCACATGGTCATATAAAGATATGTATAGTATTGACCTTATTATTATATTTCATAATATCATTACTTATCCTGATGCCAAATTCATGTATAAAAAATAATGTAAGTTTTCTCTTGAGATTTCAACCTTATGTCATAATGAGATCATCAAACTCCTAGATGCTATATTCATCAAACATATTCATTATTTTGAATGGGTTTTTAATATTGTTCATGTCTGTAAGAAAGTAACCATGATTAGTTGTATCTATATAGAATTTCATAATCTTAACTTAGCTTTTCCCAAAGATAACTTTCCCTTACCATCAATCAATGCCATCACTAATCACACTTGGCTATAAAATGTTATCTCTCATGGATGTTTCTTGAGATATAATCAAATTCACATTGCTCCCAAAGATCAACATAAAACCACAAATACAATAGAATGGGGCATTTAGTATTATGTTAAAATGATTTTTGGCCTTAAAAATTCCAATGCAATTTATCAGCATGCCATGACCCATATAATTCATGATATCATAGATAATATTGTCAAAACCTATGTATATGATCTTACCAACAAATCTAAGCATTGTGAACATCATCTTCATGATCTCATTATCATATTTAACCATATCATTAAATACAAAGTTAGACTCAATCCTTACAAATATGTTTTCGATGTCACATTTGGTAAACTCTTAGGTTTTCTAGTTTCTATTCGATTAATTGATGTGAATCTAGCAAAAATCATAGCTATTATTAGCATGTATATTCATCATTTTATTATAGATATGCATAAATACCTTGGAAAACTTAGAGAAATTCAATGATTTATTCTTGATAATCTTATCCCATTTATTTATTTAATTACCTTGTTAAGAAAGGTATAGCTCTATAATGGATTGATTCATGTCATAAGTCAATCAATATCATGAAATATTCACTCCAGTATCCTCCCACTCTCTAACGTCCTTCCAATGATCGACCTCTCATCTTATACACTTCCTCTACCCCCATATCAATTGGGTCAATGCTTTCCAAACAAGATGAAAAAGGCTATGAATATGCCATATATTATATTAGTTTTTCTCTAATAGATTATGAAACATGTTATACCAAAATAGAACAAGACTATCTCACAATTTATTTCATGACTGAAAATCTTCACCACTACATGTTTTACTAAACAACTTATTTTATCATCAATTCTAATCCTCTTCATCACTTATTCTCAAAAGCTTTTATACCCGATGATATAATTATAAAATGGATGGTTCTATTTATGGAATATGACTTACAAATCATTACCCAAAAATAAGTTAAAATCCAAGTAATTACTAACAAACTTATTATAGATCATATCTCAAGGACTAATCATATTCAAGATACTCTTACCAAGCTATTTCACTCAAATATTATTTCCAAAATTTTATGGTTGACCTTGAGATAAATAATCTTGATGAACTAGAAACTACCATTTCTAAACCAAAATTAAAATCCATCAAAGGTTAATCAAAAAATGAGATCTATGATTTTTCCATGGGGGTTAGCTGAGACACATCCTACCCTATCTCCTTGGAGGCATTTATCACCATAAAAATAAATGGTGAAAGTATCTTCATCCTACTCTCTTTTTCATCTTCATCAAGCTCTTCATGACTCTCAATTTGTCATCCATATAAATAAATCACCATCTTAATTACCAACCACAAATGATTCTTTTATTTATCATATTGAGGATATAACTATGAAGTAAAGCATATGGTATAAAAACATTATATTATTTATAAAACATCACACTTATCCTATTGATATTGATTCCCATAAAAAACCAAAATTCTAGAATAAGCTTACAAATATGTTTTATGACATGACATCCTATATTATCAAAATGCCAAATGTGCATTACTCCATTGTGTCAATTAGGATGAATTTCCTTACCTCATTGAACAAGAACACATGGGAATTTTTGGTTTCCACCATAATGGACACACTAAAGTTTAAAAATGCCTATGCATGGGATACTTTTGGAACACACTTGAAAAATATACTATCACATTTTCCAAAAAATGCAATCCCTACCAATTACATGATGATCTTAGTCACTCTCCTCTAGCTAAAATTCAAAAATTAGAATCTCATTTGCATTTTTTCCATGTGGGGATTAGAACTCATCTTTAAATTACCTCATTCTAAATATGTTCATGTATTCATCATCATGGCCACTAAATATTTCACTGAGTGGGTTAAAGTTATTCTCCACATTAATGTCAAGGATATCACCATATCCAAATTTATATTTAAGTAGATAATTTTCCACTTTAGAATTCCTAACACCATAATTTTTTATAATGGTTGGAATTTCAACCATAAAGACATGAAATAATTATGTGCTAAATTCAAAATCACACAAAAGATTTCAATGCCTTATCATCCTCAATGCAATGGCCAAGTAGAAGCCACTATCAAAATTCTTAATAAAAATTTACAAAAGATAATCCTATATTCTCATTATGATTGGCACCTAAAACTTTATCCTACAATTTGGGATTATCACACTAGCATCTATATTGCTATTAGGGAAAAACCAGTTTCTTTAGTACACAACTCATAATTTATATTACCTATAAAAGTTAAGTTATCATCATTATACATATCTCTTCACATAATTAGTCCTAATAAATAAATTTGTGAGGCCCGTCTACATGATTTAGACCTTATAGATGAGCATCAACTAGGTGCTTTACAACATAACTGACAATACAAAGCCTATATTATCGAACAACATAATAAAAAAAAATCAAGGTCTTCACCTTCAATATTGGTTACTTAGTCCTTAAATTAGATTATACCCATGATAAATAATGTAAGTGTGCTAAAAAATGATGAGGAATTTATCTATTCAAAAACATTCTTAGTCTAAGTACTTATAGATTACAAACTAATGAAGGACATATTTTCAAATAACCCACTAATTCTCAATTATTAAATTTTTTTTCTTAAATTCTTATCTCTAATACTATCATTATCTTACATATTATTCATATATATATATATATATATATATATATATATATATATATAATGGTAGTAAATTTTTTTTAGGTTTTCCAAACCTTTCCAAAGAGTAACATTGCATCAATTTTAGTAGCCTTAGTTCCTATCATTGGTATTTTGGTCCATCTACATTGTTTAAATTAATTCATGAGTTGCATAATAATATTTTGGAGAGGACTTGTTGACGCTTGGATTTGAACCCCTAAAGAGATACCCAACTCTCCTCATCCAAGTGGCATAATGGAAACATCCCTCTTGTTGTGGGTGACAATGTTGAGAGATGAATATCTAGAAGGGATAGTTCCCTTGATGCACTCTTTGAAGCAATTTCTTACCTATCAACTTGTCGATGAAAGGGGTTAAGAAAAAAAACTAATAAAAGCAAAAGTTGATGCACATATGTTTAATATCCTCCTATTTGATTTAATATATACTGCTTAAAGATAAACAGAGCTTTTCTTACACATAACTCACAACTCAAGATGCATTGTCATATCGACATTTCATATGTTAGATTCAAGAAGGTATTTGATACTTATGAAGGTAATGGATTATTCCATGAGTAAATAAAGTCATAAACCACTTATAATACACCTATACACTTAGAAAATAATATTAACAAAGCCCTGTAACAATATCATTTTTGTACGCTTGGTAGACAATCAAGGATAACATGCTATAAAAGAAAAATTTCTACTAGACAAGACCAATAAGATTACAATAAAAATAAATTTCACAACATGTAAGTAGGAAAAACACCTTTTTATTTCTTCAAGAGTCCTTAAAGTAAAAAATTGGCAAGGTTTTCACCATCAACCAATAGAGGCTGCTAAAAAGAGGCAAAAGAATCCATATTTATAGCCTTTGAGAGAGAAACAAGGCAAAAGAAGTCCAAAGGTCACTTGTACACATGTAAATTTAATAAAAGAGATTAAAATTTCATGTTAAATAGATTTTAAATGATTCATGCAATGTCATGGGGTCTAAATGTCCATACAACTCATGAAATTGATGAAAAGTGTCTCAAAATTCCTTATCCTAGCTCAAAACATTACCTTCATCATTTAGACATGTTTGAACGTCCCACTACTAACTAGGGATAGGTATGATTATTGGAATAATATGGAATTATTTTATTCATGTAATTACATGAATTGGTTGCATTTCTACTCCTTTAAAAACTCCTAGAATGAATCAATCACTATCTGCAATCTAAAAACTCCTTATTTTAGTCACCATTCACACTTGGCCTCAAAAATGCCTTAATTTTCTAATTAAAATACAAATTATGGATTTATTGACACTTTAAAGGCCCTTCATGGTCTTATACTTCTCAAATTCACCTTAAAAAGACATCTATTTGAGTTTTCTACACTTTTCACTCTTGTGCTCACTATGTTAATTTTGACTGGCTGAAAGGAGAACTCTAGGTAGGACACTTATAAGTTTTTTCATATAATAAAATGACCATAACGAGTTATATTATTTCTTTATCTTCTCATCAAACTTGATTTCACCTTCTGAAGCATCCTAGATCCTACAAAACATATAAAATGGTGAAAAACACTATTTTGCATGTTATTTGTACCATTCTATACATGTTATTTTCATGGGTCAGATACTTAGTGAATATTATACATGTTACAATAGGTTTCCTTTCCAAAATATTCAATTTTAATGGCTCTCCATGCTTATTTTCTCCATCGAGTTCCTCTAAGGGTTTTACTAGGGTTTTAGATTACTTTATGCTCTTAACTATTGTTCATAAATATGGCATGTTTAAATTCAAAACCAACACCAAAAGTTTATTTTTTAATACCATATATAAATCCCCCAAACCCATTTTGTTCCCATGTAGAGCCTTAACAAATATATGATCTTTATAAGTTGACCTATCGATCTTATTTTTCCACTTTCCTGCATGCTTGAGCCATTTCTAGGCCCAAAACAATCTTATTGCAAGTTTATTTGCATAAAAAAATCTCATACATGTCTTAATTAAATCCATAAACCTGAACCAATCATTTTGATAGCTCATCAAGGATTATAAATGAAGGTAGACCCCCAATTGACTCCAAGTCTACTTAAGGCCTAATGGGCTTGGCACACCCCCTACAAGTTTAGACCACTTGGGTTGTTATAATATGTTTATTATGGTTTATTATGAATTTTTATACTTCATTAGTACTCACCAAGTAATAATATGACCTTTTAAACACTCCTTTAAATCCTTTCTCTCTCATTTACCAATTAGGCCTAGTGGGAACTTGCCTAATTTGACTCTATACATGAATAATTAGGTCATTTTAGAGGATTATATATTGAGTGAGTGTTTCATTATCCTCCATAAATATTCCATACTAATAACCCAATGTTATTTTAAGATCCCAAGGCCTCAACTTAAGTCCTTCACTCATTTTTCCATCTTTTGCTTATCTTACCAAAGTTTTAATTTTTATGAGTGGTTGATCTCTGAGATAAAATAGAGAGATATATCCATCATCCACATGGAAAAATTAAAGTTTTTGGAGTTTTATAAGGTCATAATTAGGCACTTTACCAAATGGTAAGGTTAGACTCCCTCATTTAGGTACCTAACCAACTCAAATTATCTAGAAAAGGGGTTAAAACCCCTATTTTCTTGCATTTTTGTCCAAATCCACTTGTGGATGACCTATCCACACCATTTTCATGATCATATGATATTTAAACATGTTACCAACCTTCAAATTGTTCTCATGGATCTTTTTAAAACATCCAAAACCTTTCTCCTTAGTGGATTCCTTATTCTTACCCTTTGAACTAACAGGTTTCTCAACTTGTTTGTATAGACTATAGTCCATTTTCCAAGTAGGAAGGGAATTTTAGTACTTTATAAAGGTATTTGGTAATTTATAGTACCTATTGGATCATCATGAACTATATTATATTCATTTTAACCTTCTTTTTCTCTCTAGGTAGTTCATATCTCACTGTAGCCTTTGCTTGCCTAGACTTTGTTATAAGTGAAAATAGGGGTCTAAGACCCTATGTAGGATTTTTTAATTCCTTTAAATGGTATCATGACATATAAAAAATTAAAATTTATGTAATGGTTCATTTACTTTATCATGATTGAGTTTAAACATCATACTAATGCACCCTTTTGCCATTGAGACTAGGTCCCTACCAGTAGGACTGAGACACATTTATAGTGGTCTATTGTAGATCACTATCTCATTTATTGGAACCAATTTTTGGTGTAATTATATCCATTTTATTTTATCTTGGATTCATATTATGTCTAGCTTATAATATCCTTCCTTATAAGTCTTCAAGGCATCTTTTGCATCAACTTACTAAACCCTGCTTAGGTGTATAGAAGGATCTTAGGACCCTATGTAGACTTGTGTTTCCATTTAAAGGATTTTATGACACCAATAAAATTATATTTTATGTGGTCATTCACTATTTCAATAATTTTTAACTCCCATTCACTATATCAATGTACTTTATAACCAAACTAGGCCCTTACCTGTACCTTATCTGAGACCCCTTGCCTATAGGTGGACTAAGACCTTATCCACTTGGTCATGATGTTAATAGGATATTTTAAGCCTATTTAAATCATATACTTATATACTACATTTTAACTCCACTTTTATTCTCTTGAGATCATGAACTAGGTCTCCTTAGACTAAGACACTCCTCTTAAGACCCTACTAGATTATTGTAGGTTACCATTTCACTCTTGAAGGAGTCTTGTAGGTGATCATGGGCATGTAAAATGTCTTTTTTAAACTTTATTAATGAATTATAACCTTATTTATATTTTAAAATGATATAAATACACCATCAATTAGTCCATGATTTCAAATTCCCTTCAAGGTGACAAAAGAATTCTTTTTCCTCACAAGTCTTTAGATGTCATTGAGTGTTTTCAGTGTGTTTTGAGGCACCTTTTAACTTCTAAAAAATCATTATCCATTCATTATTTGCCCCTAAAACCCTGAATAATTATTTTTTTACTATATTCAACTAAACAAAACCATTAGGGTGTCCTAAAACCTTTAGGAGACATATTTAAAAAGTTCAACAAAACCTAATGGGCCTTTGTTTACTCAAAACAAGGAAAATGGGCCTAAAACTTATTCCACTAACTTTCTTGAACTCTTTCAAATTAAATTTCCTTGATAATATTCCAAATATGTATTATTAAAACCTCTTAACCTATTTGGATCTTTAAAATTTTTCAATCCACATTTAAATACCCCATTTTGATCCCATATACTTCAGCTATGGTTGCCTGTAAGTATGCATTAGACTGTATGTAGGTAGAGAGGAGAAAATGAACAAGAGTATGTTTGATTAAAAATTAATAACACCCAAAATACATTTTAAAATATTAAAACTTATGACATCCATATTTTTAAACTTGTAACCATATTTAAGACACCTATTACAACATGAAGATCACCTGTATGTACATGGAATTCAACAAACAATGGCCTTTCATGACTGAGATAGCTTGAGACATGAGCACATGGTAAAATATATACCTCCTTTAACATGTAAATTTAAATTCACTATACCTTCAAAGTCTTTATAAATCTAAAACACTTCCATTACCACCTCATATATAGGATGAACAAGCTTATGCATAGAATTCAATTGAAACTAGGTATGAAGTTGGCACATGGAGCAATAAAAGCTTTCAAGCTACTAAAAAAATTCCATGGTTATATAAAAACATGAGACTAAGTATTTATATGGCCCAAGGACTTATGGTACACTTTTTCCCAATTTTATGAAACTTCTACAAGGGAAAAAAGCTAGCAAACAAGAGACATCTCAGCTGGAACTACACCTGGTGGCACCTCCTTGCATGATAGGATAATTTTGCTCATCCAAACATCATAAATAATAAAAAAATAATGGATACCATTTAATAAGTAATCTAACATCCTTTGGAGCCAATACCACCAATTAGTTCATATGGATTTGGCAAAAATGGAGTAAAACCTATAGGGTACACCAAACAGCTATCAAATCTACACAATCAACTTGTTATAAATTATTCATATAAAAAAATTGACCAATATTAAAACTCCATATATTAAAATTAATTTATCTTAGTTTAATATTATCTCCCAAAATCATTTTTTTTGAAACTGTCTATGCTTCTCGTACTAAGCAAAAATTTGAGGGTCACTCTAGTCTGCCAAGAAGAGCAAGAAATGTGTAGAATGGTTTTGGAATCCAAATTACTATTTAAAATAAAACCAATAATGGATGTAATTTTTATAAGTACTATGATACCCCTCATGATCTCTCCCACATGGCGCACTTCCTAAAAATCCATATAAGTGCCATTTTATCTCCTTTTTAACTAATTTCTAAAGTTCTAGTTAGATAACATACAACCTTATAATGTAAATAACATATCTAAAACTCCAAATAACTTCTTAGATGTTTTACATGAAAATATGACACTTAAACACCTTTTGAAATGTGTCATTTACCTTAATGAGTCCTTCAAGCACATAAAATGACCCCAAATAGACAAGTTGACCAAAGAAACTAAAACCAAAGCTAAAATGGCCTTAAATGACATCATATAACAAGTAATACTTCCTATTAAAATATATTAAAACCCATTAAATTTTTTAAAATCAAAAATTTTGCCTAGGGGTGTCCAATTTTGACTAAAAAGTCAAACTTGGTCAAGAAGACCCAATCATCCTCATGAATATTTTCCTATTTATGTTATTGGATTCCAAGTCTCTTTTAGGTCACCATCTCATTGATTTAAAAACTTCATTACTTCCACACCATTTTGGGTTTTATTTTTTGAGTTTTAGTGTAAGACCTTGGATATGACTAGACATTCCTCACAAACTACTTTTATGTTATTTCTCATTTTTACACCTATTTGGTTTATATTTTATGAGTTGTAATGTAAGGCTTTGGATAGGACCAGGAATTCCTCATAAAATTTTATTTTATAGTCTAATTTTATCTTTAATCTTATGTAATTGTCTTCCCTAAAAAATAAGACAATGGTTGAGAACTGTGACTTCATACTCTTAAAATTAGTCATATTCTTTTGTGATCATAATTTTAACAATCTATTTTGCATGTCTCACTTCACCTACACTATTTATTATGATAAAAAGTCAATATTACCTATCATTATACAATTTTTAAAACTAAACATTTTATGTGATTTTAGATATCTCAATCATTCCATGTCCACTATTATCATATCCCCTATTTTGTTTCACTATGGGCACACCACAATCGATGTCAAGATAACACTCTTATCTAACATGAAAGTACAAGAGTCTTACATAACATGTTCTCTAAGTTATATTTCCTAGATACTAATTGTAAATTATTTAGTGATATTCATTTTAACACCTATTTTTGGTTCTATGAATCCATATGGAGGAGGAATATATAAAAGCCATAAAATTCAAAAGCCAAATCATTAAAATAAAAGGCAATAATCAAAATGTAAAAATAAACATTAAAAATCACATCAAAATATGTGATTATTATTAGGAAAATCCTATCCCATTTAAATATCAAACTCCATAGTTGGCCTCACAATAGAGATAGGGTCCATTGGGGTGTAGTAGGGTAGGATGTCTCATAGTTTCAAAAATGTACTTATCATGACTACTTAATTTATCTTGCAGGTACCCAATATTAGTAGTAAGCCATTAGATCTATAATGGGTCTCAAGGAATAGGGAACATGTCATGAGAAGGTAGGTCTATTTTAATTTTTAATGCATATATCCTTTATGGGATGATATTTATACTTCACTAGTTAACCCAAATTTGTGTGGATATGGAGAATTCTCTAGAGTACTTAATATCAAAATTATTTTTATCTTGCCAACTTGATTTAAATGTCTTAATTTTGATAAATTTCATTCACATTAATGTAATTGTAATTTCCCCCACCACCCATTTAATATGCCCCTTGATAGGTAAGCTTATCTTTAAATCTTTTCCAAGCTTATATATTCCCTATTGTTCATCTCTTTCAGACATGCTCAAAATAAGATTTTTTTAGTTCATATAGCTTTAAAATAGAAGTTGCATCTTTGAGTGGTTATGATATACTTTATTAATCATTGTATTATCATTCTTAGGATTTACCTTGGTTATGATTTAGATTCTAAATTTATTTTTCACCCTTTTTGTAGACCATTTCATTCTTTTTCTTTTACATTCCATTTAGGTTTTCTATTGTTGATTGAGTTTGAATTTTTACTTATCGTTCATCAATGTTGTTTACATTTCTATTCTTTTTCCATATTTTTTTGTTTGAGTATGTATTTTTACTTCTCTTACATTTATTTATTTTTTTGCATTATTTTTTTAGTTTCATGTCTTTGGTTAGATATAGATTGTTACTTTTATTACATAAGGTACATTTATTAGGTTTAATGGTCATTTAATGGCATTGGATTTTGGGTTACCTGATTTACTCTCAATTTATCTATTTTCCTTCATATTTTGGTTCTCAATTAGATTTTTATATCCCATCTTACCAAATTTCCAAGTGATTTATTCATCTATGAAATATATCATTTAACTTGCTCTTCATGTGATTGTTTAATTTTATTCTTTACCCTTGTATCCTTATGGTTTTTCCAAAGCAGTTAATGCACCCTCCATGATCAAGAGTATAAATACAATAAATAACCATTCATTTATAAAAGTATTTAAAGCTATGAATATGGTAATTTTAATTATTTTTGAAAAAAATACTTACTTTCCACTTTATATTGTAATTTATTAGCTCAACATTGTGTGTTTTTTATGTTATTTCAGAAAGCACCATCCCATGTTACAAATACATAAATTTTGATGAGATTTGAGTGGGGAATATGTATACACATAATATTTTTAAATTTTTATCAATTACTAACACTTTCTTTCTATCAATAACCTATCAAGTTTTGATCTCTCTAAGTACACACCTTAAGGGGTACACTAGGAAAGGGATGGGTAGAACATTAGGGTAAGTGCACAAAGTTGGGGGACAAAAAATATCCTACCCATGGACATGATTTTCTTGAAATTTCATAAATATAAACTTATATAGATAATTTGAGATGGCTAGACTAAAAAATTTAAAGATAGTATAAAAACATGAATTGTAGCGTTTCGAGTCTAGCTTACAAAACATTATTTGTTTTTAAAAATGGTTAAGTATAACTAAATCAAACATTAAAAAAATTAAAAGGAACTCTTATTTTTTTAAGAAAATAAATTAGATATATGGGCATGCAACACACCCTTTTTTGAGCATCGTTTAATATTATTTGAAACCCTTTGGTAAATATTTAGATAAAACCTTATAGTTTGTGACCTATTTTTTAATATTTTTTCAAGGAATTTTTTTAATTAATTTTGTAAGTAAATAGATCATAAAAACTAACAAAAATGGATAGTTGGTCATGTGCCGCCCCTAACTACCTCAAAACAATGAAAATTGATTTTTTATTTTTTTAATGTGTGTATAATTAGGCCTAATTTATGACCATATAATGTTTTTCAATTAGATCAATCAAAAAAAAAATACATAAAAATGTATATTTTTAGCATGTAGTGGCCTTAAAAAGGTATAGTTAGAAATCAACATAGTTTGAACCCTTAAAATATTTCAAAAATTATAAAAATCATATATTTGGAAAGAGGAGAGCATGCATGTTGTCATGGTAATAATTTATTTAATTTTTTTGTTGAAATCCATAGTGTACATGGAAATGAAAATTGAAATTTGTTGTTTTATATCAAAACTCTCATACTCGATTGTAGATTAATAGGTCCAAGCCTTTGGCTTGGGAATCTAAGCCAAAAGGATTTGGTTTTTTTAATTTAAATTTCAATAACATGTACATGATATAATGCTATATTTTATAATGTATACATGATATAACATGTATTCATTATAACATGTACATTTTAGTTTGACATTACACCCAAAATCACAAAAGAGATATTTGTTTATGTTTTGGGTTCAAAGAAATAGGAATGCGTACATTTTATGTTAATATTTATAAGTTTAGATTAATATTATTACATTTTATTCTTTATAATTTTAATTTATTTTAGTAAATATAATTATTTAGGGTCATACATTTGAGTTGGTCTCATATATTTATGTCTTATGTTGTGGAAGATAGTTTTTTAAAATCCAATTTGGTTAGTACTTAGGCATTTTTAGGGTCTCAATATTTAATCTAGGGATTTAAGGTCATAAATTTTGTAATTGATGTCCATTTTTGGTAAACAAATAATCATTTTTATGTTTTTGTGCCTTTTGGATTGTTTCCTAGCATTTTTAGGAGTCCTAGGTTTTTCAAAATTGAATTTTTCAAACCACTCACCTTGATCTTGATCCGAAGTGTTGTGATTGGGGTAGCATAGGTCACATTAATGACCTACACAGATCAAACAACCATGTTGTGTTAATTTCACCTTCTCATCATCCCTCCCTTATCCCTAATCACTTATTATTCATCTTTCATCACTCCTAATCACTCTCTCTCTCTCTTCATTCATCATTGTACCTAATCAATCCCTCTTTGACTTTTGCTATCCCTAGTCATCTCTAATCACTCACTTATCATACTTAATCACTCCTACATTAACCTTAACTATCCCTCATTATACCTAATCACTCCCTCCTCATACCTCATCATCCATAATCACTTCTTCCTCACTCTTACATTGACCTTCACCATACCTCATCATCCCTAATCACTCCCTCCTCATCCTTCATAATATATTATCACTCTTTCCTCATCCCTCATCATCCTTAATCACTCCCTCCTCACTCTTGCATTGACCTTCACCATCCCTAATCAATCCCTCCTCATCCCTGATAATCCCTAATCACTCTTTCCTTATCCTTAATCATCCTTAATCCTTCCTCCTTATCACTCACCATCCATAATCACTCTTTCCTCATCCATCCTCATTCATAATCACTCTTTCCTCTCCCATCCTTATCCATAATCACTCCCTGATTGACCTTCACTCTCCCTCATCATTTATAATCACTCCCTGAGCATCCCTAGTCACTCCTTCATTTACCATCACATTCCCTAATCACTCCCTCATTAACCCTCACCATCCCTCATCACTTCATCATTGACCTTACCATCTCTTATCATCCCAAATCACTCCCTTATCATATGATGTAATTAGGCCTCTTATAGGTTTACTCATCTAGGTCTTATAGGTCTCATTTAGTCATTTTAGCCTTCCTTCCTTGTTTCATGACACATATTTAAATCTTTATACTAGGGTTATTGTACTATAAATTTTTTACTCACTGAATAAATCGGGTTTATTCTTTTGAATTGCACCACCTTTGCATGACACAACAAATATGATATTATTTCAAGGCTTTTATCTTTATTCTAGGTCTTAACCTTTCTTTGTATCATCTTTATTATAATATAATACCCATTGACTACTATTAAATTCTTGAACATATATTTGAACCTTCTTTCACTTATTTACCTTATTAGTGATAATCTCCATCAAAACATTGATCCATGTCGATAACAACTTAATTTTTGATGGCAACATAGAGTTATATCATATTAGACCTTATTCATTAGGATTGTCACCCTTTATAAAAATATTTCACTCAATACTATCTTCTAATGTACCTAATATTATTCTTGTATTTTATTTGACACTATCTAAGCTAGTATATAAACTTCTTCGATTCTATGTACTTAATTCTCACCAAAATGCAACAAAACAAGATTTATAGCCCTATCACTTAGGTCTAATTTATTTTTTGATGGGTTATGGATCCAAACTAATATTAAAGGTCATCAAAATTACTTCATGCATTAATTTACACATTACACATGACAAGGAACACATTATATAGTCTGTTACAAATTTGATTTTCAAGATACTTTGAAAGACTACACCTTTAACTCTATTTTAGGCCTATTCAAAATCTGTTAAAAACCACAATCATGAATATATTTTATTTTTTGGACTTTAAAGTTCTAAAAACACCTATATTAGTTGAAAAACATCCTTAAACACATATATATATACAAATTTTCATAGGTTTATGATGGTTTCTTAGAAAGATATATGATTTTTTATTTACTAAATCCTTGTTAAGGGTTTATAAAATCCTCCACAAACCTAGACCTAAAATTTACACCAAACCTAGATACCTTTTTCTAACCTCTCATTCATTATTATATTTATTATTACTTTATTTCTTGATGTATTTGATCCTTATCATATCTTAATTGATGTATAAACTTGGTCCCTTTTCTATTTGGTGATTAAGTATGATGAGGGATGATTAATCAGTGGTTAGGGATGATGAGGGATGGTGAGGGTCAATGAAGGAGTTATTAAGGATGATGAGGGAGTGATTAGATATGATGAGGTATGGTGAGGTTAAATGAGGGAGTGATTAAGGATAATGAGGAATGAGGAAAGAGTGATTAAGGGTGATAAGGGATGAGGAGGAAGTGATTAGGGATGAGGGAGGGACAATAATCAAGTAAAATTAACACAAAGTGGTCATTTGATGTGTGTAAGTCATCAATGTAACATGTGTTTCCCCAATCACACCACTTTGGCTTCAATTTAAAGTGAGTGGTTTTTAAAATTCAAATTTTATAAACCTAAGACTCCTAAAAATGTCATAAAGCAATCTAAAAGGTATAAAAACCTAAAAAATGACTGATATGGAGCATGTAGTCTTAGAATAGAAATTACCTAATGGTGGAAGTAAATGCCATCAATCAACTTTCCTTTTATTATACACATATAGAGATAGGGTAACTTGCACTCTTATGGCTTATATATTATAATATTCTTAATTGGTCCCTCTCCCTCCCCTTTCCTTTGATTTAATTTATCTATATGGGGATGGGGATGGGAGCCTATCGATTTAGACACACCAGATGAGACTATATGATCATCCCCAATCACTAATCTATATAAATAGGTAAGAATTTTCTATCTCCTTTTAATATATGCCTTGGATATTTGATCAAGTATTCAATTACGTATCAAGTATTAAAGATATGGTCAAGTAAGATATATATAATTAGGATTAGATATGGGTATTCAAGATTAATATATGGCATAGGTATTTTATTAGGTAGGGAATACTCAAGTAGGTATGAAAATAAGGATATTTAGGTAGGGAATACTCAATTACAATTTGGTATTTAGGGAATACTTAAGTAATTATGGAAATAAGGATAAGTAGATAGGGAATATTCAAGTACAAGAAGGAAGGTTTAATTATGGAAATAAGGATAAGTAGATAGGGAATATTCAAGTACAAGAAGGAAGGTAAGGCATATTCAAGATCAAGATATGGCTTAGGTATTTAGGTAGGGCATACTCAAGATCAAGATATGGCCTAGATATTTAATTGGGTAGGGAATACTCAAGTAAGTAAATAAGGTAGGGCATAGTTAATGGTATTTAAATTTATTACATATGCAACATGATTTAAAAATTATTTTATCATTCTATTTATTTGGAACCAATAACATAAGTTAAGTAGGTAGGGCATAGATAAGTAGATAGGGAAAGAATATATGAAATATATAGATTAGTAAAAAAGATTATCTCTATATATATGAATCTATTATATAAAGGGAACATAGGTATGATAATAATAAAGCTAGATGTTGGGAAGGAAAGTTCCCTTTCCTTATTAGGTATTTAATAGATAAGTGGGTAGGGTAAGAACAAATATATCTATCATAAAGTAAGCTTCCCTTGATAGCCATGCCTTAATCTAGAAGTAAAGAAAAGATAGATACTAGGAAGGTAAACTTGCCTTGATAGTTATGCCTTACTCTTATATATCCATCAAGAATGAAATATTTCCTTGATTTGTTATTAGGTGAAGAAAATTTAGATATCGAAATGGTAATCTTCCCTTTCTTTAATCCTTGGCATTGATGAAGTAGGCAAGGAAATATTTTATTGCCTTAATGGGTATGAAAAGTTTGAGATCAGGATATGTCCTTCATAATGGTTCTCCCTATATAATTATGATAAGTACCCCATTCCTATGATATTAGTTGATATAATATATCAAGGATCAAATAAATCTCAAAGTATGGCAAGGCCATAACTTAGAATTTAGGGCCCACTAGGTCATTCCCAAGTTATAAGTGGACCCTCTTCAATACACTAAATTAAGGCATGTGCCCTTAATTCCATTTATATATTTATTTTTATATAGATCAGATTAGATATAGATTGATTTGGCTTGGGAAACACACTCTATTGGCTATTGGACTGGAACACACTCTACCAAATTGGTGACCATTTATCTATCTATATGGTAATCCTATTTACTATGGATATATGGTCAACTATGGGGTTGGGATTATAATTCTAACTACTCTCCAATCAACCCTATTTATATAGATATAAATTTGGATTCTAAATTTTGGGATTGGGATTTTTAGATGCCCAAATCTTAATTTATATATGCAATTAATACAACTGGAACCCACCCTTTTCTTGATTTTTTACCTATTTATTCTATTCCACAGCTATAACTACACACTCTCTCCATGATATGGGCATGGATTGCTATATATATCTTCAAATCCCACTTGAAAATCAAATGATATATATGAGTTCCTTATTTTAGTGAAAGAGGATGAGTGAAATAAGAGTTTATTTTGGCCCATTTTGAGTGAGTAAAACTTGGAATTATAAAATAATCTAATCCAACACAAACAAGAAGCTACTACACCCACCATCAAGGTAATGGGTTAACTAATTAAGCATAAGGAGGGATGAATAAGGATTGATTAGAGATGATGGATTCATTAGGGATGATAATGGATGGTTAAGGTCAATGATGGAGTGATTAGGGAGGATAAGGGAGTGATTAGGGATGATGATGGATGGTGATTCATGGTGAGGGTTAATGAGGGAGTGATTAGGGGTGTCAAGGGATGAGTAAGGAGTGATTAGGGATGATGAAATAGTGATAGAGATGGTGATTATAATTAAGGGAGTGATTCATGATGATAAGGGAGTGATTATAAATGATTAATAATGGTGAGGGTCAATAAGGGAGTGATTAAAGAAGATGAGGGACAAGGTGGGAGTGATTAAGGATGATGAGGGATGATGAAGTAGTGATGAGGTATAATTAGGGAGTGATTAGGGATGGTGAGATTCAATGAAGGAGTGATTAGGTATAATGAGGGAGTGAGTATAGATTATGAGGATGGTAAAGTTCAATGAGGGATGAGGGAGTGATTAGGGATGATGAGGGATAATGAGGGTAAATTAAGGAGTAATTAGGGATGATGAATGAGTTATTAGATATGATGAGGGATAGTGAGGTTTAATGAGGGAGTGATAAGGGATAATTATGAATTATAAGAGAGTGATTATGGGTGATGATGGATGAGTAGGAAGTGTATACACATAATATTTTTAAACTTTATCAATTATTGATATTTTCTCTCTTGTTGAAACCCAACGAGTCTCAATATATCTAATTGCATGCCTTAAAGGGTGCACTAGGAAAGGGGTCAGTATACTATTGGTGCTTCACAATATTATTCTCCCCTATATCACCACTTACTATCTACACAACCATTTCTTATACACTTCCACAAAATTTTCCTCCTCTCTTACACACTCTTCCAATTAATTCACCACCTTACTTAGCCCCTTTATTATTAAGGTAAGTTCTTATTGAGTAATTAATGTTTTCATTGATGTCAAAGGTAATTGAGTTTCATTGATGTCCTAGAAGTGATATTATGAAGATACATGGTAAGTATTCATGATGGCTTAAGCATGGTCTAGTAGGTTTATAAGTTCTTCATAAGATCTTGGAACTATGTTATGATCTGAAAAGGTTGTGAGAAGATGTGTGGTATTATTTGATAACTATATGAGAATTCATCCACAGTGTTAATAAGGTCTCAGAGAGGTATGGTACCTAGTAGGTTTGTTTGATAGACTAGTTCTTAAACATGGATATGACTTGAAGAGGTATGATGATGATGATATGGATGTGTATGGACTTATTTTGATGAAATGAAGTGTTAGAACATGTGATAAAGGTATTTAATTAGTCTCATGACTCTTATAATGAGCCAAAGGGGTATGTTCTTCTTTAGTGGTCTTCTCATAGACCTAATCTTAATACCCTAGGTGGCAGAATGAGGTGTTATGATTAGGTTTGGAGACTTGTGAGCTAATATAAGCATGGATTGAGGTTTGGAATTATGATTTAAGTTTTTTTGTGAATTTTTAGGTCTTTAATTTAATAATAAATCATAAAGAGTGGATTTGAGGTCTCTTGTATGTGTAAAATGAAGAGATGACGATCTAAGAAGGAAATTTTTATGCTTGTTGGAACATGTGACTATTGCATGGGAAGATAATATATTATGTATAGATGTCCAAGGGTATTAAACATGTTTTCCAATCATTATTAGTTGGTTTCAAGGATATTTGTATGAACAAATGTTAAGAATGGAAACCAGTCTAAAACCCTTCTAAAAAACATATAGTGATCTCATGGTGAATATTTTGTTTTTGAGTGGCTAAAATTGATTGGTAAGGATATTTTGATGATTGTAACATGTATAAAACTCTCCCAGGTACCTCCAAGTGGAATTGGTCTACCATATGAGTGAGTGGAAGCAATAAAAAATCATTTATTTCTCAAAAAATTGGTATAATAGGCAAAGTTGACTAGGTTAAAGACTAAAAATAATTAGAGGACAAAGATTTTTAATTATAATTCATTCCCATTATGATTTATAATTAGGTTATAGAACTAAAATATTTTAAAATGGTCATGGAAGTTGGCTTTTTGCTAAAATTCAAATTGAGGAAGACAGTGAAAAACCTAAGAAGGAGTGAGAATGAGTTTAGGGATATGTTGTAGTGGATTATAAATGGATAAAATTGCTTGAGTTTTTTTTTAAATACCTATATCACATTTAAATATTTTTTATATGTCTTTTAGGTCATTGAAAATTTTGTAAATTTTTTTCACAAGATGTCTTGTCTAGTGAAGATGAGACAGTGAAGGTGTAAGGTTTAAAGTTTGGTCTATATATTACATATTTTTTACTATAAATACGTATATTTGTGTTTATATATGTTATAAATAAATATAATTATCATAATAATACATAATTACTTTTTTTTTTTATAAAAAAGTATTGGAATGCATGGTCATCATGATTAGTTCTCAAGATAGAATGACAGTTCTGGGTATGCAAGATAAAGTGAAGAGTTTGAGACTCTATTATTGGAGTAAGTGTATCAAATGAAAATTTTTATAGTTTTTTAAATGTATATGTCTTATAAATACTATATATAAATTTTAGAGTCACTTTAAGAAGTTGACATATAGAATTCAAAATGGCTTGTCTGGCTATGTTAGAACTCTGAAAGAGAATCTTAACAAATTAGTCTATAAGACCAATACTTGACACTATAAAAAATGATATATATATTTTATAATTTTATATATGTCACATATTAATTATTAATTTAAATTATAAATAATTTAATTTCCTTTACAATTTCTAAAGACAACATTCTTCATGATTGTGTTTTTGGAGCTACAGACAGTTTTCTGTATGTAAGTGAGTTTGATGTTCCTATGTCATTTTGATCAGTTTTAAAGTGTAAAAATAATTTGGTGATGTATTTTAGGTTCTATTTGATATAATACATGAATTTATAGTTTTTTAAAGTGCCTATATATTTTTTGGTGGTCAAAGGTTCTTGACTATGTTTTGGAACTTTTTGGTAGAAAAGAGTGAGCCTTTTATAGAAGTGTTTTTAAGTGTTCTAATCCTGAGTGATGGTGTATAATGGATTTTATGATGACCCTGAGGTCATAAAGTTTACATAAATATGTTTATTATTCCTTTAAAGTGTTTTGATAGTTTTTTTGAGTTGTATCTTTACAAATAGTGTTTTTGGGGTATTTAGGCCTAATAGAGCTTTCATGAAGTAAGCAAAGGATATGTGAATTACTGACCATGGAGGAGGCTATTTTAGGTTTCCAATTATGAATTTTAAATGTTTTATGAATTTTTTTAGTTCCATATGTTCCATAGTGATTCAATTTGTTCTGTGGAGTAGATAGACCTAATGCATCAGGTCTCTAAGTAGGCCTAGAAGAAGAATGAGGTCTAGATGAGTTTGGTCCACCTAATGGTGATTATAATTTTATTTATTATTATGTGTAACATGTTCTTAAACATGTTTTTTTTTTGACCCAAAGGGATTAGTGTCTTGGCTTACCAAGCGTATGAGTTTTCTAATGATTGGTATAAGGCATAATAGGCCTATTTGGGCTAGTTAAGAAATGAGAGAGAAAGTGAATAAAAGAGATATTTAAGGAGAAAAATTAGGTATTGTATACCATAAAATGGTATAATATGATTATTCATTAATATCTTACATAATTTTTTATTATGACAAGCAAGTTCATATGACCTAACCTAGTCAAGAAAAGGGCAAATTAAATGAAGTCAAAGAAGGATAGATTTTCTTGTTTGAAGAGGCAATTTGAGAGTATTGAATGAGTGATATTATGTTAATTTATAGACTATAATAGTTTAATTATATGTGTTTTCCTTATGTATAATAGTGGATAGAGAATATAGATATTTAAAGAAGAGACTACCATCTGTTGATTGAGTAATAAGGTGTTTTAAAGGTGATCAAGTTTATCTTGGCTGAGTTGATGAGTAGTCAAGAGGGAGTGGCAGCTACATTTTAGGTTGGTGCTTGTAGAATTTTCCTTGAATAATATTATTTGGTGATGATTAATTTATGGGGTGGGTTCCTCTTTGTAATTTGGATCTTGATAGAGGAATAGTTGAGTTGGTTCTTGACTAATAAGGGGTTGGTACTCCTTGTGGGGTTGGTGCCTCACTAAATCTTGATTCATAGTTTTATAGGACTGTAATCCAAGTTATATTTTAGTGGTTTTTATTCCCCATGAGGTTTTCCCACATATATCTTGTATTCATATGTTGATATTTTACTTCATGTTTATGTGATTTCTTCTTTATGCATTTCTTGATCACTATATTGGTTTGAAAGGTTAATCATGTTAGGTGGAAAGAAAGGATTATTTTAGGACACATATTCACCCCCACCCCATATCAATGATTATTTATTTTAACAATTGGTATTATAACATGTCCTTTATAGGAGGCTTGATAAGCTTCAAGGTGATCCTAGAAACACAAGATGGATAAGCTTATGATGGTCATGGTTGAGGTTTGCATGGAATATTACATGATAGCACTAGAAATATTTACTAATAATAAGAATTATTATATTTAAGCCAAGTCAAAAATCAAACCTAAGGACTTTGAATATATGTTTAAATAAAGGTAAAGGTCTAAATCTAGTTGATTAATGTTATGTTAAGGCCATAACATGGATGAATCAGGTCAAGGCATCAAGGTGTCTTGCATAACCTTGTTCTAAGCCTTATAAGAGGGTATATGTAGGTATATTGGTGAATTAAGTAGAGGCTCATGAATTTTTTTGATTGGTCTATAAGACTAATGCCATTCTTGATAGAGGTATTGTCTATAAGATTCAAGGACCAGAGAAGATGTAAAGAGTATGTTTGACCTTATGTTTCCATGAATATGATATGAAGTGATCTAAGCCATGACATATTTTCATGTGATCTGTATCAATTATGAAACATCATAAATAGATATACAAGTAAGTCATAAGTATATATAAAGGAAAAGGTCTACAAGTGAAGACCAAGTTGATCATGAATCTAAAGGAGATGAGTTGAGTCTATGAAGATGTCATAGATGAGTAGAGTTATGTTAAAGGCTTAAGTATGTTGATAATTCCATGATCAGGTGATGCATAAATGAGTAAGGGTATAGATCATAAATTAGAAGATGGTTGATTATGTTATATTTTGAAGTTTCTTGTATGCATAGTGAGTTTGGGTTGAATTTTCTGAGTGCTCTTATGAGGATGTCAAGTATAAGATCAAAGAGGTATATTGTTATATGTTCACTTTGTTCATTTTAATGTTTGTAATTTTTAAAGATGCATCTAAGTGTATAAATACCTAAGAAGGTTACTATATCTTATGGATATGATCAATGGTGGACTAGATTATTTGAAGCATATGACATGAATGAGGTTTTCAAGACTTCATGGGATAGTGATAATATGAATAGCTAGTAAGTGTAAGATAAATACAAAGTTGAGTGATCTTGGTGAATGTCAAGATGACATTAGGATCATGTAATAATGTGGATAATATATAAGTTAGTTGATAAGTATGTGAAATACAAGACTAATCAAAGTACTCTTATACATAGTTTTGATATGCCATAATAGTCTTGACATAATTTGATGATTATCTGATAGAGGTATGCCATATAGATTAAGGTCTCATAGACCTAACTAGATTTTTTTGTGTGTAAGTTATTCTAAGCTATTCTGAGCCATGATGGTTTGTGAAATATAAAAGGGATAGACTATTGCATGAAGAATATTTTGATATGATATATGGACAATGAGTATGTTTGTGTATAGATGACTAAGATTTTTATTTGGAATAATTCTATTGTTTGTAGATAGACCTAATGTGTGTAGGTATCTATAAAATATAATTGAAGATTGTTCTCAGAATATGCATAACCAAAAAGGGATTTCCTTCTTTAGGTGTTACCAAATATCAATCAATAAGATTGATGTTTATGTGTATGAAGGCATATGATGGTATGGACAAATTTGAAAGGAGATCATGGTCTTAGGGGGAGCTTTGTAGCTCTATGATTAAGAAGTTGCCTACTTTAGTAGCTATGAGCCTAAATCAGACAAGAGAAGATGTTGAGGATCTATGAGTGATTAATAAGAGTTATATGAAGTTTAGATCTACTTGTCAAAACCTAAGTCTTGTGATGAGCATGAAGTTAGGGGAGCTCATGTATTACTTCAAGATATCTTTTGAGAAAGTAGTCATCAAGTTCAGATCCAAAGATCAAGTGGCAAGGTATGAAGGATAGTTTTCCAAGTATGTTCAAGTGAGAGAAAATTCTAGCTTTGAAGAGTGGATCAGATGAAGAGATGAATGGGTTCAGGTAAGATCAAGAGCAGATGATGAATTATAAGGAAGATTTGTGGAGTCATAAAAAATAGGTCAAGTTGAGAGATAGCATCTCAATTATTATAAGGTAATCATTTGGTCAGTTTTATCTAGTAAAATTGTTGAGTTGGATTGAATATACAAGGTGATAGTTGTAGAGACCCTTTGTCATTAATGTTATAGGAGGAGAAAGATCAGTTCGAGAGAGATCTAGCCTCGATAAATGAAAATGATTTGTTGTGTTAGAGTGTTTGACATCAATGACAAAGGGGGAGATTTTTTAGTTATGTTCCTATTGAGGTATGCAAGATGAAGTGAAGAGTTTGAGACTCTATGATAGGAGTAAGTGTATCCAATGCACATTTTTATATTTTTTTGATGTATATGAATTATAAATACTATATATAAGGTTTATATTCACATTAATAGATTGATATATAGAATCCAAAATGGCTTGTCTGGTTGTATTAGAATTTTGAAAGAGAAGCTTAATAAATTAGTCTATAAGACCAATTGTTTACACTAGAAACAATGATATATATATATATATATATATATATATATATATATATATATATATATATATATATGTATGTATGTATGTATATATATGTATGTATATATATGTATATGTATATATATATATATATATATATATATGTATATGTATATATATATGTATATATATATATATATATATATAAAATTTTATATAGGTAAAATATAAATTATTAATGTTAATTATAAGTCATGTATTTTCTCTTACAAGTGATAAAGACAACATTCTTCATGACTATGTTTTTGGAACTATAGACAGTTTTTTGTATGTGAGTTTGATGTTCCTATGTCATTTTTATCATTTGTAAGTGTAACAAGAATTTCGATATGTGGGATGTAATAAATTAATTTGTAATTTTTTAAATTTAATGTACAATTTTTGGTGGTCAAAGGTTCTTGACTCTATTTTGTAGCTTTATGGTAGAATATAGTGAGCTTTTTGTAGAAGTGTTTCTAAGTATTTGGAGCTTGAATGATGGTGTATAATGGATTTTATGATGAAATTGAGGTAATTAATTTTACATACATGTTTTTATTGTTATTTTAAAGTTTTTATATAGGTTTTTTTAGTTATGTCTTTACAAATAGTGTTTTTGGGGTATTTAGGCCTAATAGGTCTTTAAGGCCTAATGGAGCTTTCATAAGGTAAGATAAGGATATGTGAATTATTGAGCATGGAGGAGGTCATTTTAGGTTTAAAATTAAGTTTTTAAGTTTTTTAAGAATTTTTTGAGGTCCATCTAGGCCACAGTGATTCAATTTATTCTGTGCAGAAGATAGACCTACTACATTAGATCTCTAAGTAGGCCTATAAGAAAAATGAGTTCTAAATGAGTTTGTTCGACCTAATGATGATTATAATTTGATTTATTATTATGTGTAACATGTTCTTAAACATTTTTTAGGTTTTAATCAAATGTATTAATGTCTTTTTCAACCAAGTATGTGATTGTTCTAATGATTGGTATAAGTATAAGGCATAACAGGCCTATTTGGGCTAGTTAAGAAATGAGATAGAAAGAAAATAAAAGAGCTATTTGAGGAGAATAATTAAGTCATGTATACCATAAAATGGGATTAGATGATTATTAATGAATATCCTACATAATTTCTTATTATGATAATGAAGGTCATATGACCTAACCTAGTCAAGAAAAGGGCTAATTGAGCGAATTAGAAGAAGGATAGATTTGCTTGTTTGAAGAAGCAGTTTGAGAGTGTTGAAGGAGTGATCTTTTTTTTATTGAGATAATATAAAATTTGAATCATTTATGTGTTCATAATGTATGATATTTGATATATTAGGTAGAGATTTGAATAATAGGTCACCATCTCTTAATTTAGCAACAAGGTGTTGTGAAGGTGATCATGTTTATCTTGGATAAGTTAGTGCTTAGTAAAGAGGGAGTGGGAGCCTTATAGGCTAGTGCCTATAGAAGTGTCCTTGAATTATATGATTTGGTACTAATTCACTTAGGGATTGGGTTCCTCCTTGTAATTTTTATCTTGTTAAAGGACTAGTTGAGTTGGTTCTTTACTAGTAAGGGGATGGTGATCCTTGTGGGGTTGGTGCCTCACTAAATATTGATTCATTATTTTATAGGACTATATTCCAAGTTGTGTTTCAGTGGGTTTTATTCCCTATGAAGGTTTCCCTCATATATCTTATGTTCATGTGTTGATATCTTATTTCATGTTTATGTGATTGCTTCTTTATGCATTTCTTGATCACTATATTGGTTTGAAAGGTTAATCATGTTAAGTGGAAAGAAAGGATTGTTTTAGGATAGAGATTCAACCCCCCCTCTTAGTGATTATGTTTCCAAAATTTCTAAGCCTAAAATAAATTTTTTACATTTATTAAATAATGTCGGTTTGGGCCAACCCTATATTCCTATCGATATTTGCATGTTACAAGTCTAGGCTAGCCTTGGCCAACTTAGACAAGGACCTAACTTATTTTTATCAAATAATAATACAAAGTTGAATTGGGCTGACCCTATTAGCTAAACTAAGAAAGATTTAGGTTTAAATTAAGTTATATATATATATATATATATATATATATATATATATATATATATATATATATATATATATATATATATATTCATTTTTCCATTTCTTAGAGAGATAATAGAGTTAATTATTCATTTGTGCTTCTTTATAATCTGCTCTTCGACCATTCTACTTGAGAAGTTATTCCTTACAGTTTATTCTTAGAGAAGAATCTTGTCTTGTTGAAAATATTATATTCTTAAGACTTTCTTAGTGATCCTTAAAAACCACAATAACCTATTTCAAATAACCTTTGGCAAAGGAAGAGATTGAATCTTGATGGGTTCATATTCAAGGTAAGTATCTCTAAATTTACTCTTCTATTTTAGTAGATAGAAGTATCATAAGTAATAAATTTTGAATATATTACTCTCTCTATGAATTAGGGTTATATATACATAGATTAATTATAATTATTTTATGCATGTTTAATTTTGATGTTTATTAGCCCCACTTTGTGCCACAAGTTTTGGTGAACACTAGATTAGATTTTGCTTTACTTGTCATTTACTTAGTGAATATGAAAACATAGGACCTAGCTGTGGTTATTACATAATATTGACTAACTAGAGGAATTAGAACCCTCTATAGTGATGTTAATATTGTAAGAGACCTCATGGTTAGGTATAACAGATCCATCTTGGTCATGACCTCAAATATCTAATGTATCAACAAATGAAAGTGTTAGAAGGATTTATCTTCTCTGAGGTAGGATTGATTAATAGGTCAGCTATATTTTCCTTTGTATATATTATGGTGAGATTAATGTGAATCAAAACCTTGTATTATTCATTTCACACATTCATTTTATCATCATATTATATATTTTTATTTTTGTAGTACTAGATCAAAACTGTTGGTATAATTCTAACAATTTGTGCGCAGGTTTAACAGACAATCACTCCAAAATGACTATGTTCTATCTATGTAGTTCTTCTCCAAATACATGTGACTAGATCAATCAGTTCAACATAGTATTATTATTTAGTTATAGTATTGCATATATAGTTGAGATAGATGACTCTATTCATAGTTCTTTTTCAGCATTTAAGTTTGTAAACATAGTCGAGCCAGTCAACTTTGTATTTAGAATATCTAAATTAGCACTTGAGAACCACAACATAAATTTTTAAAAATAAAAATATTCAAAGACACCAAGGTTCAATCTTAACTTCTTTGTCATTTTATTTTTTCATTTCTAGTAATGTCTTTGACAAGTTTGCAGTCTGTAAAACTACAACCCTATAACAAACTAGGTTAACTAGCTCAACATAGTTCTATAGCCTCACTTCTCTCTAGAAGACACAATTAAATTATTTTATTATATTATTCAAATCTTTCTTATATATAATATTAGTAACCCTATGAAATATATTCTATATTATCTTTATAGTGTCACCTGAACTGACTTTGTACTTTTCATAGTCAAGGAATTAAACTATTTTTGTTACTAATTAGTTCACTTTTCATTTCAGTTGCTTTGATGTTTAGAGTAAAAAAATTAGATTAATTAGGTGGTTTTTAAATTTACCTATTTAGTCACACTATTTTTCTCTTTTTCACACACTTTCAAATCAATTTACACAAAAAAGTATTAAACATTTTTCTTCCCAAGGTCTACCTGCTTGGATTTCATCACCAAGGGGGGAAGCCAACTTGGTTTTTTGGCCAAGTATAAACATGTGGTTGATGGTATATATTGGAAAATCACCTGACACCATTATTTTTGAGAGATTGTGAAGTGAGGGGGTAGGCCCCATACCAAGCTAGTACCATCACCAATATAGATCCCTTTCAGCCTAAACTACCTTAAACTATCCATAGATTACTTTATAGTTCCTTCTTACAACTAATTTCCCATCACATTAATTTTAAATATTATTATAACTTAAAAACATTTAGGAATGACCCATTAGTTATAATTTACATTCAATTTATTGCTTACTCTTTGATAATTGTATTTTATATTGTAAAACTTGTATTATCTAGTGTTAGTATAAGGTTTGTGTTGTGTGTTCCAATTAGATCAATCACATTGATCCAGATGCTTGTGTGCTTCATTTCATTTTCTTAGATATTATCTTGCAAAAAAAATTCTATGTTTTTAGAAAACTATCATTTCTGTCCAAATGATCTCTTATAGACTATTCATCTTATTTACCTTTAGTAAATAGTTGACCTATTTGATTATGTATTTTATCATCATGTTATATTTCCTATCTTATAGTACACAGTCAATCTGTCTGATTTTGTTCTCTTTTTCATTATTTTTTTTATTCATCTACAATACATAGTTGACCCATAAAATTGTGTATCCTTATAGCCTATTTTAGTTTTATCCTTTGTATCACATAATTAACTATATCAACTATATTTTTTATCCTATTTTATGGACCTATTACACATACATTGTCAACCCAATCAACTCTATATTTTTTCACTAATATTATTTAGTGTGTGGCCAATCTTATCTCTATTTTTCCTCCTTAATTCTTGATCTTAGATTCTTTCTTCAAACATCATGAAATTCCCTATCAAAATATTTTTAGATAACCTGAATCTATTTAAATGCTATATGGAATATTCTTTTCTTCTTACCTTAACTACCTAAGAGGATCCTCACTATTGGATCACCTTTTCTCTTCCCTCATATTTTGATTGGAACATGGTTTAAATCAGTATAACCAATGAGATTGGTGGATTATATACTTTTCATACTTATTAGGATAATTCCCACCTTCAAACATCTTACCATATTGTGGGGGAATTGATACAAGCCTAACAAATAACCCCATAGTAAATTTTTCACCTATCAACCCTCCCCCCTAATACTTATTTAGGGAATCCTCCTACCAACACCAACCCACCAATTGATGCAACTCAAATTCTTTCACAAAGAGTGAAACAAATGAACATAATGCAAACATCTAACTCTTATTGAATGGTGAAACTACAACATCATTTGATAAACATAGATAATCAACCTCTCATTATTCTTCCCCAACATAATCAAAATTTTATCGCTTCACCTCTTAAAGATGCCACAAGAAAATTCATTCCCCAACCTATAATACACAATAATATTCTTCAACACATTAAAAATGATCCTTTATACCCTTTCATTATCTCTATTGATATTGGTAATATATATCCAACTATAAAATATGATGGGACTAAAAACCCTGTATCTTTTTGTAAGGCATTTGGTAATATTTATAAATAGTGGATCCAAACTAATACCTTTGTCACAACTTAAATTTTAGTTAAATGATTCACTGGTGATGTATTATAATGGTATAACCAACTTCCCCAACATTCTATATGGTAACTTGAGGATTTAGTTAATCCTTTAGTTAAATAATTCCAACACAATGATCTTCCTAAAAATTATCTTAGTCATTTCATCAATGCTAAGCAATATCCTATCGAATCAACTCATGATTTTATCAAATTATTAAAATATTTGGCTCACAAGGCCAATCATAACATGACTATTGATAATTTGTTTAAAATTTTCATAATGTCCTTAATACCTTCACTACAATACAAGGTTCAAACTTTCACTCCCCATACTTTAAATGATGTTATTAACCAAGCTAAGCATCAAGACTTCTTAATGAAATAGATTGAACCTAACACTAAAATCATCAATAGATCTTTATAATATTCAACCAATGCAATAATTAGAAATCTTCCTCAACCCAAACTAGGAGTAGCCAATGTGTGAAATCCCTAATCTTCCCATACACCATTAACTATTCAACAAATTTTTAAAAAATTATCACTCTCTAAACCATTCATATATCTTAATAATCCCCTTAAATGGTATTATCCTAATAATTTTTTTTATTTTCACACTGATATAGGTCATTCCCATTAAACATGTTAGGGGATTACAAAATTTGTCATTTCTTTTATGCTAGGATATTCATTCAATCATGATGCCATGATCAAATTCCATCATCAAGATTATGTTAATACTTATTAAAAGAAACAGGCTTCCAAAGCTTCTTACTCTAACAATACAAAATATTTCTCTACATCTAACCCTCAAAAATCAAATAAGGATATTTATGAAATTGATGTTCATTATGATCAATAATATACCAATTCTCAATACATTAATTCATCTAAGGTCAATTATAAATGCAAACCGACCCACAAATATCCCATTACCAATCCAAAGAAATCGTCACTAGAAAATCAACTTCTCAAAGATAATACTAACACTAACTTACCTTCAGAAACCAATGAGGAACCACCTACTCAATTCAAACCTCTAACTACTTCTCTTCCTCCTAAACATATATTAGATTTCAAGCATTGTTTTGGTTCTTCCTCTTCTAAAACTCATTAGAATGTCTTAGAGGAACTCAACTCTATGCTTCTAAAAATTCCTCTCATGGAGTTAGTCACAATTATCCCTATCATCTTAAATTCCTAATGCAATAACTCCAAGAGATAAAATAACCATATTCCTTAGAAGAAGAACAACCTTCTCATGATCCCCAACCAATAGAAGGTCATAACATTAAAATTATTTATCCTTATTTAAAACCTTCCATAGAGTTTCTGGAAGAAGACATGATCAATGATGAAATTATCTTTTGAGCTGATGATACACCTCTCTTTATCAAATAGCCATTAATACCACCCTTATTCACAAATTATTAGTAGATGAAGGGTCAAGAATTAATGTGGCATATCTTTAGATCATTCAATAACTCATATATAATAAAGACCATCTCAAGCAAACTATTTTAACATGTCATGGATTAGACAAGACCAATCAAAAACCTTTTGGTTATATTTGGTTCACTCTTACTATTGGACCCAAAACTATAAGTATTAAACTTATAGTCCTGAATTTACCATTATATTATAATATACTCCTATGACACCCATGGATTCATCACATGAGGGCTATTGCCTCTTCTGACAACTAATGTATTAGTTTATTCATAATAGAAAATGGTATAAACATGAGGTCAATCCTAACCCATAGAGTATTTAAATTTCCAATCCTAAATATTAGTATCAAAATCCGACTATTACAAAAATTAATAGTACACCTTTACCTAAATTCATCAATATAAATCTAGACTTACAGGTCACTCTTGCTAATTTGGATGATGATGAGCCAAACAATTTGTAAAAAACATGAAATACTACCAAACTACCTTCTTACATTTTAGATTGTCTTCTTCCTTCCTTGTTACCTCATGATTGTGTCATCCTTAATATCAATGAGATCACCAATTTACCTCCTCCATGTAATACACATGAAGCATTTTATATAGAAGATGGTTTCAATTATAATGATTATGGAGTGGAAAAGTTATTTTAATATCCTCTAACCATTTTTCTGCATAAATTCACCTTTTGAAGTTCATTTAGAGACATAATAATGTACTATCTCTCCCACATATGATGATAAATACATTATGGCCCAATCTCAATCAAGATATTTGGATGTTCAACACTATCAAAAAACATTAGTTAAAATATATGATTTTAACTATGATGTTCATACCATTTCCAGGGATATTGAGCTAGATCCTAAAGGTCATGTACCTCTAGTTAATTATTTACTTATTGATAATCCTTGGGTGGTTGGATAAATCTTACCTCTCACACCTTTAGAAATTATGAAACCTTATATACCTCCTATCCCATCGATTATTCTAGCAGATCCTCTACCCATAACTAATTCCAAAGATACACTTATTTTCCAACAAATTGAATCTAATCAACCTTCCTCCACAGTTCCACCTACTCTTGAGAACTCTCTCATCACCAAGGCCACAGATGTATGTCAAATACATTCTGAATAAGATCACCATTGTAATAAAATAATTTATCTTGAATTAAATGTGGAATAGTATGGACCTATACCTACATTACTTAGTGATGAATCCATCCTTAAATTACTCTATGCCTAAGAGACTCAACTTCCTTGGAAACATCACAAAATTGGGAATTTTAAATGAAAGGCCCCTTGATTTAACAAATTCATTGCTTACATCAATACTAAAATCAATCCCATTTCCTCTCTTCCCAATGTGCCATATCATTTTCAAGATGAAAATGCTATGCCTATTAAAGAAACAATGAGAATAAAATATGGCACATCCTTATTTCCTAATATTACAACAATTTATAGAGAACTCATGCCAATAAAGCATGATAAATTTTCTTGGTCATATGAAGACATGCCTGGCATCGATCATAGTATCATGGTGCATAATATAATCACATACCCTAACACTAAACATGTTTGATAAAAATAACATAAATTTCCCCCTAAAGTTTTCACCTTATGCCATAAAGAAATTATCAAACTATTAGATGCCAAAAATTTTAAACCTATGGACTGTTATGAATGGGTGTCAAACATTGTTCCCATTCATAAAAAATTTACCATGGTTATTTACATCTGTATCAACATACACAATGTCAACCTCACTTATCCTAAGGATAACTTTCCATTACCTTTGATACATGCCATAATAGATTCCACTATTGGATATGAAATTTTATCCCTCATGGATGGTTTGTTTGGATACACTCAAATTTATTTGAACCCTAAATACTAATGCAAGACAACATTCACTTCAGAATGGAGCACCTATTGCTATGTTAAAATTCCCTTTAGCCTTAAAAATGTTGGAGTTACTTATTAAAAGCCTATGACCCACATCTTCTATGACTTTATACATAAGATTGTGGAAACATATGTGGATAATCTAATTTCCAAATCCAAAATTCATAAAACCCATCTTTCTAATCTCATCATCATTTTTGATCGACTCATCAAGTACAAAGTTAGACTCATCCCTTATAAATGTGTTTTTGATGTTACATCTTGTAGATTACTAGGTTTCTTAGTCTACTTCATGGTATTTATGTGTACCTTCTAAAATCAATGTTATAGTTATCATGCGTATTCCTCACTCCATTTTTGACATTTGTACTTACCTTGACAAGCTGGGGCAATCTGATGATTTGTCCCTAAAATGGCTTATCACATATATTATGTTAATTCCCTTCTTAAGCAAGGTAATGATTTAAAATAGATTGATCCTTTTAAAAATTCATTTGACAACATGAAATAATAATATCTCCTACCCTTCATCCACCTTCTAATGATCATCCTTTGATTTTTTACATTTATTCTAAACTTATATCAGTTGGGGTAATGCTTGCCCAACAAGATGATATTGGAAGAGAGTATTTTATTTATTATATTAGTTAAGGCCTCATCGATTATGAAAAATGTTATACCAAAGTAGAACATGATTGAGTCACTATATATTTTGCAGCTAAAAAAATTCATCACTGCATGCTTTATCAAACAACTTATGTCATAGTTCATTATAAACCACTTCATCACTTTTTATTTAAACCCTTTCTACCTAGACATATAATTAGAAAGTGGATGGTTCTCTTAATGTAATTGGACCTCTACATCATCACACAAAAATATTTCAAATGGTAAGTTATTGTCAACCAACTTGAAATACCACCCATAAACGCTACCAATCATCTTCAAGATAGTCTTCCTGATGATAATATTCTCTATATTGAAGGTCTCAATCAAGATATCTATCTTACAAATTTATTTCATAACTTCATTGCTGATTTAAAATAAATTAATCAAGAAGATACCTATGTCATTCCCAATACTACTATATGCAAAGTATTCATCGATGAACTTCTTAAAATCAACATCAATTTGCATTAAGACACCTAGACCCTACATTTTGATGGCACTAAATGTCTATAAATAACTAGGGAAGGTTGTATTATAACTAATCCTCAGGGTAAAATAATCCCTTTAGAATTCTGGATCACTTTTGATGTTACTAATAATATGGCATAATATGAATAATTAATCATAGGCATGAGAGTTAGACTTGACTTAGATATTACATATTTGCACATTTTAGGTGACTCCAAACTCATCTATCATCAGGTGAATGGTGATTATCAATGTAAAAGTGAAAATATTATTGCTTATCATCAAATGGACATTACCTTTGATAAAGAGTTTGCTTATTTTACCATCAATCTTATTCCAAAAGATCATAATGTTATCATTGACTCTCTTCCTTCTTCAAAATCCTTATTTCATCTACATCCAGTTATTAGTGATTCTCAATTTCTTATTCAAATAATAAAGTCTTTTTCTTCTATCTAATTTTAAGATTTGTTTATCTATCATATTGAGGCTATCACCATTCAACAAAGCCCATGGTATAAATACATTATCCAATTCCTTGAACATTAAACTCATCCTCCAGATATAGATTTTTGTAAAAATACTTGAATTTTAAAGCAAGATTTTAAATGTCTTTCAATATAACACCCTTTATTATCATAATGAAAAATATACCGTACTCTACTATGTAATGAAATAAGAAGTCCCTCCTCTCCATGAACAAGCACATGGGCAAATTTACGGTGGTCACTATAACAACTATGTTACAACATGTAAATGCCTGCATATGGGATACTTTTGGCCTACTCTCAAAAAGGATACTATAGATTTAGCTAAAAAGTGTAGTCCTTAACCAACTCCATGATGATTTAATCTATTCACCTCTAGCCAAGATCTAAACTATGGAATCTCCTTGTCTATTTTCTATTTGGGGATTAGAACTTATTGGAAAACTACCTAGGTCATAAGATGTGCATGTTTTTATCATCACTACTACTGAATATTTTACCAAATGGGTAGAATCCATGCCTCTCATCAACATCATGGGGACTAATATCTCAAAATTTATCTTTAACTAAATCATTTATCATGTTGGATTTCCCCATACTATCATTTCTGATAATGGTGGTAATTTTAAGAACAAGGATGTGAAATAATTATGTGCTAAATCTAAAATATCCCACAAATTTTCCACACTTTATCATCCATAGTTTAATGGCCAAGCTGAGGCCACTAATAAAATTATTAATAAAATCCTTCAAAAACCATCCATGAAACTTGCATGGACTGGCATCTTCATTTATATCCCACACATTGGGCCTATTGTACTAACATGTATACTACCACAAGGGCAAAAACATTCTTATTAGTATAAGGTTCTGAGTCTATCCTACCATTATAAGTTGAGCTTCCATCCTTATGTATATATCTTCATAGCATAATTCCTAATGAATAATTACATGAAGCTCACATTCACGCTCTTGATCTTCTTAATGAACATTTTCTAGCTTATCTACAACATAATCACTAATACAAGACTTGCATCACCAAGCAACATAATAAATACTTTATAGTCCTCACTTTCAATATTGGAGATCTAGTCCTTAAATTATACTATACCCATGATAAAGAAGGTAAATAAACCCAAAAATGGTGAGTCCCTTATTTATTGAAATATATTCTTGGTCTTAACACCTACCACCTCTAATCTGATGAAGTCCATGTTTTCAAGGAGCCCACCAATGCACAATACTTAAAGAAATATTTTTCTTAGATATTTTCCTTCTTATCATACTTATATATGCTATCCTACTAACACTTTTTATAGGATTTATACATAGGTCTCACCCTCTATAATAGACTTATCTTTCCACAAACCTTAGTTCCTTCCCTTAATCCTTTGGTTTCTTATTCTCATGAGTTGCATTGTAATACTATGGATAGGTCCTGATATTCTTCAAGAATTCCTTTTGATTTTATTGACTTGTTACTTTTTTTAAATGATTTTTTCAACCTCTTTGGTTTCTCTTTTTCAAGTTAAAATGTAATACCATGGATAAGGCCATGCCTTTTTCACAATACCATTTCTACCATTTTTATTTTTGCATGCTTTGTTTATTCTCTTGAATTTATCTTTTCTCAGTTTAAGTGTAAAACCATGGATAGGACTAGGACCTCCTCATAAGTGCCATATTTTTCTTTCATTTTACCTTCTTGGGTCTTTCTATTACAAGTTACATGTAAGACTATGGATAGGACCAGGCCCTCCTCACAAATACCATCCTTTGCCTTTATTTCACCCTCTTGGGTTTCTCTTTTATGAGTTTTAGTGTAAGAAAATGGATAGGACCAAGTTATCCTAATAAAATCACCATTTTATTTATCAACCACCTTTGTTTAACCAAGTGTTCCTTTTCTATAATGTTAAAAATTGGCTACAAGTTTGTAATCCCTTAATCTCAGCTTTGGTTTTTGTTTCTTTTATCGATAAAATAGGCATAATAAAATATGTTATCATGTTTCTCTATACTTCCAAACATTCTTATGATAAGGAATCTGTAGACACCAACATTGTGTCGACTCCCCTCTTGGTCCCTTACACACTTTATTAATTTAAAATAAATTACTTATTTTAAATTAATGACATCACCCTAGACACCTCACCTTGGACACCTCACCTTGTACACCTTGCCCTTAGACCATTTCTCACCCTATGAGTCACCTAAGACCTATTATTACTCCATCCTAACCTCCTAATTAACCCTCATGCTTAATAAACCTACCTTTTGACCATTCTCCAATGGCAGAAGCACTTGGCAGATGGAGAAATGGGCCACACAGCCCTTTTACCCATTCTCTACCGCCGACATCGGTCAACTATCGGCCGATGCCAGTGGGATAGCTGATATCAGTTACTTAAACTAGGTTCTAACCTTGGGCCCAAATCTGAATTCTCTCCCCCCCAGACTCTCTCTCTCAGAATCTCTCTCTCTCGACCCCCGGCCTCTTGGAACTCTCTCACCTGAATTCTTCCTCTCAGACTCTCTCTCTCTCTCGGACTCTCTCTCTTAGACTCTTGGAGATCGATGAGCACACTCTGAGACCAAGCATCAGACTTCGAATTTCACTCTCTATGCTACAAAAACTCTACAAAATCACTCTAGACATTAGATTGGAAACATTGCACGAGGTCTTTGACATCAGCCACAACCAGAGCTAAGTATTCTTCTATCTTATTTTAGTATTTAGAATACAATAGTAATTAGTTTATATTTATTATTTCTAAATACTATCAACCAGACCTGACTTCTTCTTAGAGAGGCTGAAAATCCTTCCCCATATCCTTATCCTCTTTGCACACCAACCTTCTACCTTTGTCCCTTCTCAAACCCTACTCATTGTCTTACAACCCTGCATAACCCTATAAGCTTTCACAGACTCTTTTGTCGACCACAAACTTGTCCAAAACCCATCCAAGGCCCATTGCCTCGACCGACATCGACCACAACCCTGACTGACATCGGCAATATGACTGACATTGGCACCATACACAGACTGACCTCGATAGGACTATCGACGTCAATGATTGTGACATACAGACTACAAAGAAATAGGTACACATTATCTATTTTCCTCTTTGTTAGTCATTTGTCATTTTTTTATTTATGACACTTTTACTTATAATAGTAGATTGTCATCCCTCACGGAGCTTTACACTTTTGGGACCGAGCATTGCTTGGTAGTCCACTTTATCTTTAATCTAACATTCTCTTTGTTTGAGTTTCTTTCTTATCTATAGGTGTGTCCTCCACAGCCAAAGAGGAGCTCCTTCATCGCTTGGATATGATGCACAACTTAATATGGGTAACATAAAAACCCCTGACCCTTTACCTTAGTTTCTTCCTTCTTCTGAATGTAATTAGCAAAAATGTAGAGAAACATTTTGGCACGCCCGGTGGGACCCTGGAGTTTTCCTTGGGTTCATTTCTTCTAAAAAATCAACTTTCATATAGATGCATTAGGAAAATTTTCTCTTCTTGCATCCTTATTCTATCTCTTTATTTTGAAAATAAACCATTATCACAAGTTAAAAAGAACCTCTTTCTTTTTTTTCTTGCCTGCATCTTAGAGTAGTGAAAATTCATACTCTTAACCTTTTCTCCAATTGTTTGCATTTGAACAAAACATTTCAATTTGGGTTAAAAACATAATTGCATTTCATTCCTGCTTGAATGCATATTTAGCCCTCTCACTTAGTAATTAAAATGCATTATGAATAAATCATAGTGCACATATGTTACACAACCAGACCACATTCACAATCAAACATCTAAACTTACCTAAGATAAGGCCCGTCTAGGATTTCATCACCTAGAAGATACCTTACCCTTCTTGGCAATCCTACTTGAATTTCACCACCAAAAGGAGGACCCACTCTGTTCTCTGGCAGAGTATAAACTATAGGAAAAGTATATATTGGCTAAGCGGCCTAGCTTGGCTCTGGGTTCGTGAAGTGAAGGGAGCAAGCCCCCAGCACCAGGCCACGTACAGAACCTAACACAGATTTTTGAGCACCAAAACATAACCCAAAACTAACCATAAACTTCCTCTTTAGGACCCATTCTAAAATCCCAATTCCCAAACATATTATTCTAAGGCATAAGCCACCACGACTCTAAAATTTATTCTTAGGAATTAAACGTTTAGAGGTTGCTTACCTTCATCTATTTTGTTCTTCTTATCTAATTTTTTTGAGCTGGTGAGGATGCATCATTCTGAGATCAAAAACAACTCAAAATTTCTCCTTTATTCCAAAAAAATTTAGTTTTCTGAGTTTCTGGAAATACATAGACACTGACATCAGTTTTTCCACTAACATCGGCAACTTATCTCATCGACAACAATTTTTCAACTGACATCAACAACATATCTTTACCGACATTAGTTTTTCCATCGATGTCAGTCACTGTCAACAAATAATCTTTCCAAAATAACAAGCTTAAAACCTAACTTTTTTGTTGTCCAACATACATTCTAGTTTTCTGAAATTGAAATACACAATTTTTAGAGCTTGAACACATTTTTTCTTGGATGGTTTTGACATGCAGTCAAGCCAAAACTCTTATTGACCACGCAAGGCAACAACCACTTCCACCTTTGCCTTTCATACTGACTCATCTAATGGAGTATACTTCAGATACTAAGCGTACTCCTATCCAACCAACCCCCAATCAACCTCCAATTATTCTTGAAGGGGATCAATACTTTGAGAGATTCCTTGACCTTAATGTCAAGGCTCTCCAACACTATCTCTCAAGAAGCCATACACGAGACCCTTTAGGTAATCCTATTTTTGGGATGCTAACTTCCTTAGTTGAAATGGTAATAATATCAATAGCCTCCATTACCCAACCTATGGTCACTCAGGCCATTGCCTCGACTAATAACCCAACCATGGCCAATGTTCAAGATTTGGCCTCCCCTTCTATTTTTGGACCTACCTCCATTGGGGTTTTCGTACCCCCTCAACCACAAACAATTCAACCAAGTTTTACACCTTTTCAGAACTTGATTGTCTCTGTACCACCCACTCTTATGCCTATAAACATGGGAGTGGCTACTCATCCTTTAACAAGTGTCACCACCATTCAACCACCATTGGTGGCATCTAGTCAAGTTGTACCCTCTAACTTCACGGCACAAGCCCCCTTGACCTCAATGTCAGTCCCTATGATGAACTACCAATATGTTGCATCTACACAAATGTAACCAAGTACGTCATACACCCCTCTTAATGCCTTCTAGGTACCCTATAACCTAGGGGGTGCCCCACCTGCCAATCCATCTGCCGATCTAATCAAGATGTTGATGGATAAGATGTATAACCTTGAGACATCCATTTTCAGTTCAAGCAATGTTTTTTCATATGAACAAATTTGCAATGAACCCATTCACCCTTCAGTCCCTATTCAACCATACCCTAACCAGTGGGAACTCCCAAAATTTTCTTGCTTTTAGAGTAAAGAGGACACACAACAACATTTATGAGCATTTAGACATGCTTGCTACCTTATAGCACATGATGATGCGTTACTACTTTGCACATTCCCCATGTCACTTCCTGGCGCTACCCTTGACTGGTATAGCTCCATTACCAATCATTCTCTTTTTACCTTCACTCAACTAGCTCAGATATTTCTTGACTACTTTTCAATCAACATCACCAAAAAGGTCTCCATCATAGACCTATATTCTATTAGACAATTCGACGATGATTCAATCACTGACTTCATCGCCCATTGGAGAGGTTTGATCAACCAAATCTCCTTTTCTTTACCTCAACCTAAGCTCATTGAGCTCTTTTCAAGAGCATGTGCTAAGCACATCTCATCCACTTTGCAGGTTCAAACTTTCCACACATTTGATGAAGCTTTCACTATGGCTCAAAAGATTGAACTCTGTGCAGTCGAAGAAGATAAGGTCAAATTGCGTAGTAACACAAAATATAATGACCATTCTTCTTCCAAAACCTCTTCCTCCCACTCCAAGTCCAAGGGAGTGGCAAATGATGTGGTACTTAGGTCATCATCCTCTACCACAACCAACCAAGCTAAACCTTCCACATCACAATAAATCACTAGATAATTCACACAACAATATGTACAGCGTCAATACACTCCAATAGGAGAATCATATGCTTCTGTGTTGGATAAATTAGTGAAGCAGGGGGTCCTCAATCTCCCTCAAATTCAACCACCCCAATTTGACCCCTCAAAAGCCATCCTTACATGGTATAGGGAAAATGACTTTTGTAAATATCATCATGTCAAGGGTCATGACACAGACAATTGTAAAACTTCAAAAAAATTGTTCAAGACATGTTGGACAAAGGGGACCTTATTTTGGATAACCCAAATGCTCTGGCTAACCAAAACATGGATATCTTTAGGCAACCATTCCCTAACCATCCTCCTAATAAAAACAACATCCAGACCATAGCCAATGAGATTCAAGAGCATAATATATGCACGGTTGACATGGTTTCTAACCAACCTCTCCCACAGTCTGAAGAGGTTAATTAACCTATTTCTCCACCACAGGTAGAAGAGCCTTCTTCTCCTATTTATCCATCATGGGTAGAAGAGGCTTCTTCTCTTATTTGTCCACCACAAGTAGAAGAGCCTTCTTCTCCTATTTATCCATCACGGGTAGAAGAGTCTTCTTCTCTTATTTGTCCATCACAGGTAGAAGAGCCTTCTTCTCCTATTTGTCTACCATAGGTAAAAGAGCCTTCTTCTCCTATTTTTCCACTATAGGTAGAAGAGCCTTCTTCTCTTATTTTTCCTCCACTGATGGAGGATAGTCCTCCATCCAACCCCCTTTCACATGTAGGAGAGTCTACTTTGACCTCTCCCATATTAGAGGATGCTTTGACAATACCAATGGCAGTGGACTCACCCTCATCCTTCTTATCATCAATAAATGATCATACCTTCCCCGCTACTCAACCACACATGAAAACCATGATCATCCCTGCGCTATATCCAACTAAAGAGCCATATTCTCTAATCCCTCTCCACCAAGAGAAGAACTTGTCACCTCACCCACTTCAACTGAGGAAGATCCAGTGATGGTTATTTCTCACCTTTGGCCTGTGATTGCTACATCCAACACATTTTCACTCTTGTAATCACCCAAATCCTCCAAACGACTGACTATAAAGCCTCACACAACTTCATCCAAACCCTCACAGGCGTCTGCTATGTCGAAAGAGATTAAAACTCTCAATGTTCACCCTATATCAAACCTCACTCACCCACAAGTGAAGGTAGATTTGAACCTCACCCCACACAATAGTAGTCCTCACACTAAATTAAAGAAGGATGCTAAACCATGTCGGAGAACTCCTCCCCCACCTTCACCATTACCCTTTATCTTGGGCCCACATCCATCTACTTTAATAGGAGTGCTCCCTACTCCAACACCTTACAAAAACAAATCACCTCCATTAGTCCCTCTACCTGTTAAAAACATACGTCCTCTAAATAATTTGACACCTCTCACTAAGATAGTGTCATCTACACATGTAGCCGCACCACCAACTAAAAAGGTGGTATGACAAACTCCCCCTACAACTCATATGCAGAAGTTGTCAACCTCTACTGCAACACATGCAGACACATTGGTGGGTTCCTATGCTTCGATGTTATGCTAATTATTGTAGTCATCTAGCATCATCCTCCCACCCATTAAACCATACCAATCTCTCAGATCAAAACCATCTTGGTTTGATGACACTAAAATCTGTTGGTATCATCGCACACTTGGATATGATACTGAGCATTATTGTGCCCTTAAGGTTTCCATTCACCAACACTTAGAAAAAGGCACCCTTCTTATTGAGAATTCTCTCAACCATTCTTTTGACAAACTATCAACACCATCCCATGCCTCCCAAACCTCTTCACCTAAATCAAGATCCCAATGTGAGACTATGGTCCCTTTACCACCATATCCCCCTTTATTTGAAATCAACACTATTAATGTGGCCACCAGGTCCCAAACATTAAAGGATAAAGGAAAAGAATAGGTCTCTACCCTATAATATATCCATTCGTCAAGACCTCTCCATCACCAACACCTAATATTTCTATCTCGGGCACATCTCGACCAACATCTCTGGGGGAAAATCCTCCTAACCTCTCTAGTCCACATGACATTTGGTATAAACGACTTGTTGACTACTTGACTTATTCTATCATTCCTCCTCATCTCTCTAGCAATGGACAATGGGCTTTTATCAAGATTATTGCTTGATACACCATGCTAGGGGGTCTTCTCTATAAATGAGGTCTTGACAACCTCCTTTTTTGATGCCTAACCTCCACTAAAACATTTCATATCATCAAACAAGTCCATGATGGAATTTGTGGGGGAAATTTTAGCAGTAACTCGATTGCCAAGCGCATCCTCCACCTGGGTTATTATTGGCCCACTCTTAACCAAGACTGCAATGACTATGTTCGGCATTGTATCAATGCCAACAACATACTAACCAACTTCACGTCCAACATTGACCAAAACACACCTACGACAAAAATCTGAAAGAGTGAGATTTCACAATCAAAGATCTCATCCTTAAAGACAATCAACACGTGACCAATATGGAAAGAAGCAAATGAGGCAAGTTTGCTCCTAATTGGCTCGGACCTTATATCACAACACACAAGTATAGATCAGGGACTTATCTTCTATCTTCTCTCGAAGGCCGGCAAGAACCTGAGCCCTTTAATACCTTACATCTATGACCATTATATTGTTAATCAAGTAATCATTCACTTGATGTTTACCTTGAGCTCATCCCTTGAGCAACCCTCGTCATCCTCATTCCTATTCCTATCAACCCTTTTTTCCCTAAAAACATTAGCTAACCCTTTTTTAAAGTAGTAAATACTTTGTCATAATAAAAGGGAAACCCCTAAACCTCTATAGTCTAGTCCATGACTAAAATTTTAGTCAACAAAATATAAAACTGGGATGCCTAACCAAAGGTCATAAACTATAAATGTAGACTGCTCCCTCGAAGGACAGCTGCATCATTTCTATAATTAATAGACTACTCCCTTGAAGGATAGCTATTCACAGACATCAAAACATACAAAGCAAAATATAGACCACTCCCTTGAAGGATGGCTATGCCCAAATTTTGCTACATAAACAACACCCTCTCAAAAGCTGCCCACATCGATCAGCTTCACATGACCACAAATCAAAACAACATCCCAAAGTAGACTTCCCACATTGATATGTCTACCATAAAAAAAAAATTTAAAAAAAACTGATTAACAAACTATTAAGTCATGGACTAGCCTATAGTCATTCTCAGGGTCACCTATAAAGGGGGTAAAGTTATCCCTGCTAAAAAAGGGTTACACCATCCTCACATCTCACATAATCAAACCTATTACCCCAACATATTCAAGGGATTTTGAGCTCACTTAATGTCAAGTGATTCGAGTACTTTTCTAACACTAACCAATGGTCAACGGCGTAATGCATGAATAGGCCTTTTGTTTCCAAAAACCCCTATCTATGCTATCATTATGGTCCTTGTCAATGAAAGAGCAATGCCCCTTTCACTTCTTATACAACTTCGTCACATGCCCATAACATACAACCCAAACATTTTCTCAACCTAACCTCATGATTTATTTAATACAAATATCAATTTGTGTTATATAAATTATCTTAGCCCATTCACATTAGTTTCTATGGAAAACAATACACATGGAAACTATCAACCATACACAATTTATGTCAAGCATATACCATCACCAATATGAAAATTTGTTGAAGCATAAATAAACTCATTTCATTTTTAGCATACACCATCACTAATATGGAAAATTGCTAGGGATGAAACACCATATAATCAATGTTACAGAATACACCATCACACAATATGGAAAAGGTTGTAACATCATCACACTCATTTCATTTTTAGCATACACCATCACCAATATGGAAAATTACTAAGGATGAAAAACCATATAACCAATGTTACAGAATACACCATCACATAATATGGAAAAGGTTGTAACATCATCATACATTCATCATTTCAAACATAACCAAACCAACTATCAACCTCTTCGACTCTTCTTCCCTTTTGGGGAGAACTACATTGGCCTGAGGCCCCTTCCCAAGGGCTATGTAGGCAGCACTCGGTTGACATAATGTCTTCTAAGGTTAGCTCAGCCATTCGTTTGTTCATCTACCTGATGGACCAACCATATAACCTTTAACCATGACCTAAACCAATCCATAACCTAACCTCTTCTTCCCTTTTGGGGAGAACTACATTAGCCTGAGGCCCTTAACATAGGGGCTATGTAGGTAGCACTTAGTTGACATGGTGTCTTCTAAGGTTAGCTCGGCCATTCATTGGTTCATTTACCTAATGGACCAACTATTTAAACCAATCCAAAATCATGACCAAACAACTAGCCCTGTCACTGTAGAAGTCACCTTGGACTTCTCATGGGGCACATTGGAGATCACATACATCTCCTTGACCATAAAAAACTACACTTGAGATCACTTATATCTCAACTCAACTCAATCAATGACCTTGGAGATCGTGACTATCTCCTCAGACCATGACCACTTTTGAAACAACTCTGTCTTAGTTGTTTTGATTACATATATGCTACCTCATGAATAGTTAGCAAATTGTATGCAACCCACATTATGACCCTCACATGTATTGTCAGATCATGCCCAAGTTGATCCCCAATATTTGTGACATTTTTGTGTTTTCTAGGAGCACTTCTTAAGCCCAGGATACTTGGAACATGATGACCATTGGAGATACAGCTTTGATCATTTAACCTAATCAACTACGACTAAATGCTGGAGACCAGTTACTTTGATTCTAGCACTCCTCAACCTCGACTGCAACAATTTAACCTACCTATCATGTGAAGTGGTATACATGCAATCTCAACTATTGCAGTGTTCACACTCTAGCTTCACCATACCCATCCACTGCCTATCAAATTGGCACCCGATTTTGGGTTCCCTTCTATCGACTCCCACTTTGAGGGGGAATACCTCATCACCATACTTGGGGCAACCTACCCCTTATCCCATACCTGGGGAAACTTACTCCTATTTTTGTCTTGTAGTTCATCAGAATGACCAACAAGAGAAAAAGGGGAAAATGTAGACACCAACATTGTGTCGACTCCCCCTTGGTCCCTTACACACTTTATTAATTTAAAATAAATTACTTATTTTAAATTAATGACATCACCCTAGACACCTCACCTTGGACATCTCACCCTTAGACCATTTCTCACCCTATGAGTCACCTTAGACCTATTCTTACTCCATCCTAACCTCCTAGCTAACCCTCGTGCCTAATAAACCCGCCTTTTGACCATTCTCCAATGGTAGAAGCACTTGACGGATGGAGAAATGGGCCACACAGCCCTTTTACCCATTCTCTGCTGCCAACATCGGTCAACTGTTGGCTGACATCGGTGGGATAGTCGACGTCAATTACTTAAACTAGGTTCTAACCTTGGGCTCGGATCCAAATTCTCTCCCCCCAGACTCTCTCTCTCAGACTCTCTCTCTCTCGACCCTCAGCCTCTTAGAACTCTCTCACCCAAATTCTTCCTCTCAGACTCTCTCTCTCAGACTCTTGGAGATTGACATGCACACTCTGAGACCAAGCATCAAACTTTGACTTTCACTCTCTAGGCTACAGAATCACTCCAGACATTGGATTGGAAACATCGCATGAGGTCTTTGACATCAGCCACAACCAGAGCTAAGTATTCTTTTGTCTTATTTTGGTATTTAGAATACAGTAGTAATTAGTTTCTATTTACTATTTCTAAATACTATCAACTAGGCCCAACTTCTTCCTGGAGAGGCTGAAAAGCCTTCCCCATATCCTTATCCTCTTTACACACCAACCTTCTACCTTTGTCCCTTCTCAGACCCTACTCATTGTCCTACAACCTTGCATAACCCTGTAAGCTTTCACAGACTCTTCTATCGACCACAAACTTGTCCAAAACCCGTCCAAGGCCCATTGCCCCAACCGACATTGACCATAACCCCAACTGACATCAGCAATATGACCAATGTCAGCACCATACACAGACCAACCTTGACAGGACTATCGACATCGGTGACTGTGACATACAGATTGCAAAGAAATAGGTACGCATTATCTATTTTCCTCTTTGTTAGTCATTTGTCATTTCTTTATTTACGACACTTTTACTTATAAATAGTGGACTGTCATCCCTCACAGAGCTTTACGCTTTTGAGACCGAGCATTGCTTGGCAGTCCACTTTATCTTTATCTAACATTCTCTTTGTTTGAGTTTCTTTCTTATCTACAGGTGTGCCCTCTACAGCCAAAGAGGAGCTCCTTCATCACTTGGATACGGTGCACAACTTAATCTAGGTAACATACAAACCCCTAACCCTTTACCTTAGTTTCTTCCTTCTTCTGAATGTAATTAGAAAAAATGTAGAGAAACAGAATCATACTTACCTATCATTATATCATTTTTTTCCTTTGTCACATTTTTTGCGATTTGAAGTAATTCAAATTATTTCATGTTTAATTTCACTTGATTTCCTTTCCTTTCATTCCACTTTGGATAAAATAAGGTCAAATTCAAGATAACACTTTTATTTTACATGAATAAACAACACTCTTAGACACCATGCTCTCTAAGATCTCTTTCTTAATAATCAAGTCCCATGTTTTCAAATGATAGTCATTTTTAGCACCCATATTTGGTTCTTTGAATAAATATGGAGGAAGAATAGAAAAAGACATCAAAATTTAAAATCCAAATAATTTGAAACAAAATACATTATTTGTATCACATCTCATATCTCCAATCAAATCTCAAACTTCATAGTTGGCCTCATGATAGAGTCGAGGTCTATTAGGGTGTGGTAAACTAGTAGATTGGGATAGGAGAATTTAAAATAATCTATTAGTGCTACCTACTTTCTCATGCAAGTACCTAATCTTTAGAGTAAATTCATGGCTTTGTAAGAGGTCATAATTAATAGGAAACACATTGTGGGAAGGTAGGTTCATTTTACTTCTCATACGTATAGCCTTCATGGGATGATATTCATACTTAATTTGGTGACCCAAGACTAGTGTGGTTAGGAAAATTTCTTCAAAGTGCTTAATGTTTATAGTCCTTTTGTTTTGATAAACCTAATTTAAGTGTCTTGATTTCATTAAAGAGTTTTCTCTACCCTGATTTTTCCTCCATTTTTCTCCACCACCTATTTCATTTCCTCCATTAATAAGCAAGTTTGATTATCAATCTATTTTCCCACTTATGTATTCCCTCTTCTTCACATCTTAAAACATGTTAAAAATACTTTATTTTGGCTTTATCTTTATTTAAAACAAAATAGTATGCTTGAGTGAATATGGATTACTTTATTTATACCATTGCTTTACATTTCTAGAATTTCCTTGGTTTATTTGAAAAAAAAATCATTGTTGTACCTCTTTTTTTAGACAGTTTTATTTATTTATATATTTTTCTTGTACTTCCTTTTTTGTAAAACTACGTACATTTCTAATTTCAATACTTTTTCCATTATTGAGTGAGGTTGTTGTTGACCAAATTTAACCCTACAGGTCAAATTGGGACCCCTATAGGAAAAAAATCATCTTTAAAGGTTTATTAGGGGTCTAATGTTATTTCATGAGGTGTATTATAGGTTAATTGATATCATTTAATGTTATATTATCCTTGGTCCTTAGTCATTTTAATCTTTTTAGTCCTAGGAGTCATTTTGAGGTTAAAAAGGGGGAATTTAATGAGTTACAACATCCTAGGGAAATGTGAAGGTTAAATAAGGTGATGTCATTCCCCATGTGTCCTCAATGTCTTAATAAATTGTTGGTAATTGAATGTGGTAGGCTTTGTAGAAGAAAGAGTATCTTCCTTGAGAAAAGAGAAGAGTTTGGCATTTGTACAACCCATGGGGAAGCATGCCACATGGGATAAGATCATGGAATATCTATTTAGATTTTTAAAACTCAAATCCACATTTTAAATTCTTTTAAAGTTCCATTTTTGAGCTAAATTTGTTCTACTCCTTCACCCTTCTAGACACATAGAACCAATCTTCAGGTTTGTACTTGGTATGGTCAACAGGAGAAATTCTGGGTCAAATGCCTTTAGGAGGTGAAATTAAACTTAGAGATATTCATTTAAATAATAAGATTTTGAATAATGGTGCCTTGTGATTTATGAACCATCCTCGTGAATTTGACTATGTTTTTTTGCTTGCTATTTCATGCACCTTATAGGTTTTGCTCCATTTTGGACACGTCCATAGAAACTATTTGGTGATGTTGACTCTATAGGACTTTATCTATATTTTTAAATGATATCCATTATTTTTTTCATGTTTCATGATGTTTTTATGAGCATGTTATCTCATGTTGCAGGAAGGTGTCACCATGTGAGGTTTCAGTCAAAGATCCTTGTTTGCAAAATATTTGGTTCTCAAAAGAGGTCTCATAGGAATGTGATGTGATGTTTCCCATGTATATATGATATATTTATCATCTTCCCTTAATTTTTAGTCTCATAACATCATGCTTGGATCAATTTTTTAGTTTTGTCTTTCCCATAATCAACTCTTTGCTCATTCTTGCTTGCATCTATGTTGATCACTTGTGTAAAACATGTTTAGTGTGTTCATGGAGATTTATTAGAGGTATCAAGAGGTTTATATGTGTTTAAAAATAGGAAAAATTAATTTATAATATAAAGAGTATAAAAAGGGACTATTGCAGTCATGTGCAACATTTACACACAATCCTACCATTAGCATGCACCGACAGGTACCCTCATGAAGATCTCATGTTGAAAATGAGTGTCTAGGTTGATTAAGGTTTTTATGGTGAAAATATTATATTTGAGAATTTTTAAAATAACCCAAACATTATTAAATCTCATAAACCATGTTCACTACCCAAACTCTGCTTACTGCCTAGATGTAATTCAGAATACACCTACAAGTGCTAGGAAGAGAAATTCATGTTGAATAGAAGGTACTAACACTTTATTAAAATCATTAGATTGTAAATAACCCATTTTAAATCATTTAATTAGGGATACAACTCATTGATAAATTGTATTTCTTGCTCACTACTTGAATTGCACTTACTACCTATACACACTAAATAACCACCTACAAGTGGTACCACAGAGGGTTAAAAGGCCATTTTGAAATGTTAAAATAAGTGTTTGAGCCCTTATTGAGGTAATAATAGGTTTAAAACATCATGGTATACCTTTTTTAATTTATATGTTGATAAACAAGGTTGAGGGTCACTTCAAAAGGATGATGACTGAGATTCAAGCCCCTTATCCCAAAAAATACAAAACAGAGGCCCAAAGCATTGTGCCAAATCTTCATAACAGGGTTGAAAATTGTTTTGAAGAATATAAATGACTTTATATTGTAGCATATAACAAATACAAGGATTATAAAAATTGTGACGGGAGATTGACCAAGGGAAGATAACTGATGAGAGGCCTAAATTTGCTTACAAAGATAATAAACTCAAGCATTGATGTCTACAAAATTATAACCCAAAAGAGACCTTCTTCACCCAAATTGAAAACTATAACTTTCCACCATATTTTAATGATTCCAAATGAGTAAAATGAGTATTTTGACTTGAGATATCATTTTATAGGTTCATATGCTATATTTTACCTCTTATACACATCTACATGTATACCTAATTCCAAATTTGTTCACCTACAGCTAGGGGTTAAAACACACACCACCCAATACAAGGGCATAAGCATGAGAAAATAAATTGGTAGATGGAAAATTAATCCCACATACCTCAAGGGATATCCAAAGTATCATGTTACATATCTCAGTGTGTAATTCACATCTACAGGTGTCCTTTCACAAGAAAAGACCACATACAACTAGTTGCAAGGTCTCATAGTCCATGATGTGATCTTAAGTGTAGAGACCTATAAACATAAAATAATTTGTTAGATCAAATTTATTACAAGAATTCATATGGATCTTATATACTATATAGCATAGTTTTGAGGATAAGAGCCACCTACAAGACTTTGTACAGTCAGCTATAGGTGACTAAAGGGTGACAATGACTGAGATAAGGTGCTTAAGTGATGACTAAGGTTACCCAAGGTGAAAAAATGGGTATAAAAAATATATTAATTATGTTAAAATATATCAATAGTTCATATGCACTATATCCAAATTCAAATAATGTAGGACATCTATAGGAGTGGTGTCTTAAGGTTAACTAAGTTAGGGTTTGTTCATACAGTCTTAAGGATTCAAGGATGGGAAGGGGTATGTAGAAAGTTTTAAGTGGTAAAAATACCTGAATCACATTAATTATGAGAATTATATCCTCTATATTCTATTTTAAATTTAAAATAAGTAGATAAAGGGATGTGTAACATAGTCAATCAGTCCACATGCTAGAAACCCTGCATACAGTCCACTTCTCACAGGTCTGTCTTAGATTCAATGCATTTAAAGGGTCTAAGAAACTGATCAAGGGATGAAAAATTTTGTAAATTATCTCCATAAATTTAATAATCCCCCACCATCCATTTGGTTTGATCAAATAGTGTAAGTTCCCTCTATTTTGTCTTAGATAGAGGGCACTTCCCTTTATGCAATAATTGGCAGTTTTGAAGAATGGAGGTAAAGATATGAACTAGGTGATGTTTTAACCTATAAAATAATAATTTTATTAATTTATATGACACATATAATAATCATTAAAACCAATAATGTAATGGTGAAACTCAACAGGTTGCTCTGTACTCTTAAGGTTGCAGTTAGGGCTATGAGGTATGGTGAGGCCTAGTGCCATATGAGGAGGTCATTTACACTTATAGTATTTGATATGATGTATATCCTATTATATCTTAATTATGAGATCATTATATAAGTTTATAATCTATTTGGAGGTAGTAAAAACCATGGAAAGGCTATTTTTAGGCTTTAAGACAACTCAGTCATGTAAGAAAAGGAGAAAGGAGTTCGATAGGAAAAGTTTAGATGCTCATATATTTTTAGAGGTTGTGTATGAGATACAAGAAGGTTATAGGTGTTATCAATGGTATTTAATAGTGATACTATTAAATAGGTTTGCATTTCTAATGTTAGAACTTTATGAACAAACCTTAAGAGTAAAAATAGGCTTAAACCTTTGCAAACCCTTGCTAGTGACCAATTTCGATAAATAGAGGTAGAAAGCTACTCTAATGAAATATTTTAATTAGGATAATTATTATAGGTTGTATAAGACTTGGTTAGGATACTCCTTATACTTTTTAATTGTATGTAATTATATAGATAGGGTACAAAATAGGGTAATTTTGACTATTTTGCATGTTTTATAGGTTATAGAAGAATTTTGAAGATGAAAATCACATGGGATGGAAGATTGAGACTTAAAATAACTCCACATGTAAATTTATTTCTTTATAATAACTCCTAAGTTCCTCAACTAACTACTTCATCTCAGCCAATCAAAATTGGCATAGTGACCAAACTAGTGAGAAGGGTGGAAAACTTTAAGTGAGCTAATTTTAAGGTGTGTCTGATGCCTCTAAGGCCATGAAGGGTTTTTAAAGGTGTCATAAACTCAATACCATGTATTTTAAAGTAAAATTTATGTCTTTTTGGTGGCCAAGTGTGTAGGGTACACGAAATAAGAGTTACTTTGACTGTAGATGGTGATAGCTCATTTTGGGAAGGTTCCAAATGACTAAGACTACAATAAATGCATGGAGAGGCATGTATAAAATCCTTACCATTAATTCCAATAATAATACATGTCCATAATAATTTTTATGAGTTTAAAATAGGTCCAAATTATGAAGGTAGTTTTCGAAGCTAGAATGAGAACTTTCATACCACTTTGCAAGAGTTTCATGACTTGGAGATCCACTTGCTCCTTCTGACCTTGCATGGTTCATCCCACATCCTCTTATCATGAAAAATAAACTCCTTTTATTATATTTAAAAGTGTCTTTATTACCCTTGGACTTTTCTATTCTCCTTTCTCTCTCAAGTTCTATAAAAAATAGACATTTTATCCATTTTAATGTATGTTCCACATGAGTATGGTGAAGCCTTGCTCATTTACATACCATTTGATCAATAAGACTAATAATTTTTATCTCTTCATGACTATTCATAGTATTTTTTACTTAGATTATTGATCTTTCTTAGTGATAACCATGATTTCCTTATCATGTTATCTCATTCTTTCATCCTATTTATAGTTGGAAAGCTTCTTCTTGTAAGGCATGTGAAGTGTTCTAGGGAGTGTCAAGGTTGAGTGAATTATTATATTCACTAGTTCCATTCAATGCCTCTTTTCTAATCCTTCTATCCTTAACATTAATCCATAACCTCATAATGTAATATTGATGTGAGATGATGCAGATTGGAGAAGTGTATGTTTGGTTAGTCTCTTGGTTTCATGTGTAACATGCAGCTAGTTAGAAGTCATCAACTTATTTGGTGTATCACCTCCCTTAAGATAGTTTTATTTCAGTTTCCTCTCTCCCTCCCCCCACCCTAAATTTTAGGTGTAATAGTGATCCAAAGTGGTACATCAAGGGAGATAGCCCTATCTAGAGATTTACCTCATCCTTAGGCTTTCCACAAGCCTAGAGGTGTTTAAATTTTTCCACTTAGATGAGGAGAGATGAGACATCTCTTCAAAGGGTAAAAATACAAGTGACAATAGTTTTATTGTTACTTATAATTCACCAATATTGTTTTCCCTTTTATGTACTTTTTCCATTGATGATTGAGTAAGGATTTTTACTACTTACTCATCGATGTTATTTTTCCATTACTTTTCCATATTTATTTAAGGATTGTTATTGGTTTCAAATTGATGTTTTATTACCATTTTGACTTGTATCCTTAGTTTTATTTGGTTTATTTTCCTTTCTTACTTAAGGTTTACTTGTTTGAATTGTGCAATCATTTAGTAGACTTGGATTTTGGTTACCTAATTTTCTCTAAATATTTGACTTGGTCACTTGGTCTTAACTTAGAATTTATCACCTTAGCTTACCAAATTTCCAAGTATGTCTTGCCTACACCATTTTATTTATCTTGTATTTCTTACATTTGTTTGTTTTTTCTCTTTAATTATGTATCATTGGGTTTATCCAAAGCAGTCTCTGCACCCTCTATGATCAAAACTATAAACACAATAGATAATTATCCAATAATAAAGGTAAGCCAAGGTATGCATACACTACTTTTATTTTTATTTATTTACTTTTTAATTATTTTATACTTTAAGTTACTATAATTTATTTAGCTTCAACATTGTGTGTTTTTATATTCTTTTCTCAAAGCACCATTCCAAGTTTAACCTGAGTGATATGTGATGACCTTCAAGTGGGGTATATGTATACACACAATATTTTCAAAATTTATCAATTATTCATCCATTCTCTCTTGTATGAACCCATTGAGTCTCAATCTCTCTATGAGCATGCCTTAAAGGATGCACTAGGAAAGGGGTGGGCAAACCATTGGTGCTTCATAGGATTGTTATCCCCTATACCACCACTTTATATCTAGATAACCATATCCTATACACTTCCTTAAGCTTTAACTCCTCTCTTACACACTCATCCAATCAATTGACCACCTTACTTAGCCCCTTTTTAAGCCTAAACCCCCTTTTTAACATTTAACTAATAATGTTAGCCTAGGCCAACCCTGTATTCTTATTGATATTTTCACATTACGGGTCTAGGACAGCCTTGGCTAACCTAGACTAGGACCTAACTTATTTTTATAAAATAATAATATAAAATAAAATTGGGCTGACCCTATCAAATAAACTTTAAAAAAGGTTTAGGGTAAAATTTAACTATATAAACATCCATTTTTCCATTTATTAGAGAGATAATAGAGTTATTTATTCATGTGTGCTTCTTTCTAATCTGCTCTTCAACCATTCTAATTAAGGAGTTATTACTTAGGGTTTATACTTGGAGAATAATATTGTCTTGAGGAATATTCTTGGATGCTTAGTCATTTCTTATGATCCTTACAAACCAAAATAACCTCTTTTGAATCACCTTTGGCCAAGGGAGAGATTGCATCTTGATGGGTTCATCTTCAAAGTAAGTATATCTAACTTTATTCCTCTATTTTAGTGGATATAAATAGCATAAGTAATGGATTTTGAGTATATTTATCTCTCCATGAATTAGGGTTATATATAGATAACTTAATTATAATTATTTTATGCACGTTTAATTTTTAGGTTTATTACCCTCACTTTGTGCCACAAGCTTTGGTGAGCACTAGATTGTATTTTTCTTTATTTGTCATTTACTTAATGAATATGAAAACATGGGACCTATCTAGGGTTATTACATAGTTTTAATTTACTAGAGGATTTGGAACCATCTCTATTAATTTTATTGTGGTAAGATATCCCTTGGTTAGGTTTAACATATCCATCTTGGTCATAACCCCAAATATCTAATGTGTCAATAAATAGAAGTGTAAGTAGGATTTATCTTCTTCAATCTAGGATTGATTAATAAGTTAGTTGTATTTTCCTTTGTATATAAGAAGTGATTAGGGATGAAGTAGGGATGATGATAAATTTAAAGTAATACAAAGTGGTCATTTGATGTGTATAAGTCAAAGATAAATCACAACACTTTGGATCAAGTTCAAAGTGTGTGGTTTAAAATTTTCAATTTTGACAAACCTAGTTCTCTTGGAAATGTCAAAAAATAAATAATCTGTAAGGAAAAAAAACCTTAAAAATGACTATATGTTTTCATAAAATGGACATCAATTACAAAAGTATGCCATGAAATTATTAAGATCAATAATGAAACCCTAAAAATGCCTAAATGCTAACTAAATTGGATTTTGAAAAATTATCTTCCACATCGTAAGGCATTCAACTATGAGACCAACTATATCAGACATAAAGTGACCCTAATTTTTTATATTTAATAATATAAATGTAAACTTATACTTAATATTTATTTTAGTAAACCATCTACTAGTAGATCATTTTTCAAAAACCAATATATCTTGTGTGACTTTTTTACGTAATGTGATAGGAACACGTACGCATTCCTTTAACTATTCAAAATGCATATGTGTTCCTTAAATTATACATAATATGTATGCATTATAATTCATACACGTTATAATGTGTATGCATTTAGGTTTTATGGTTCTAATCTTACATTCAAATAACATGTATATGTTATGACCATAACATATATGTGTTAGGTGAAATGTCCATAGAATTATCCCCCAACTTCATGCACATACCCATTGATGCTTTATAATATTTTTGGTCAACTTTATAATTACCTAAAATCATTATAAGTCCCACTTATATAACTCCCCAAGAAATTTAAACATCGTCTAAACATTTACCTAAGTATTTATCCTTTCAAGCCACTAATTAAGCAAATACCCCAATTTTTTATTAAACTAGTTAGGTTGATCTTTATAGAAAGGATTAAACACACATTACAAAACTAATTTAGTCTATCTGACTTAGTTTCAGGCTTAATGGTAACTTTTTCCAACTAATGGGATCAATCTAGCTAATCTTGTTGATTGAAATTATAAAAGGGTTAAGAATTATCCATTGTTATAAATATAAGAATCATTTCAATCCAATAGAGAGGAACACTCACTTTCACATCATTTCAATTCACAATCATACTTATCATATCATTTTATTAATTTCATTACTTAGGGTCTTTCCTTGGATAAGTAGATTGTTTTTCTTGTTAAAATATTGGATGTGTAGGAGAGGTCTTGTATCTTAGAGCTTATTTATCCTTATGATCATTATAATACATAAAAACCTCTTGAAAAGGACCATTGGCTAATGGAGAGATTGAGACTTTATGGCTTTTCTTCAAAGGTAAATATCTCTAACTTTGTTATTTCATTTCATAAGTATATTTTGCTACATGTAATAGTTTGGATGTATCTCTCCTACCTTAGAATACCTCTACATTGGCTTGAGTAGATTTTTAATTACTTATTATGTGTTGTTAGTTATGATTACCATCATTTGTGACACAAGCCTTGGTGATCACTATATTATTTTTATTTCATATATGTAGACTTATCTAGAGTTATTTCATAGTGTCATTAGCCTAGAGCATTTGTAACCCTCTCCTTTGGTGTTGTGTAGTAAAATATCCCTTGGTTAGGTTTAGTGGATCCATTTTGGTCATGCTCCTGATATAAACATGTATTATAATGGATGTTATCTAATTACCTTATCCAATATTAGATTTTATTAATTTAGATAAGTTGTAGATCTATCTTAATCTGTTACATATATCTAGTGAGAAATATGATTAAGTGGTTGAGGAAAAACATGGCATAACTGAAGAATAAAATGTTGAATAACAATTAAAGAATTTTGAATGGAAATAATAAAGGCTTAAGATAAAGAGACTGAATTTGATTATAACACCTTATTATTAAGAATATCAAGGCAAAAATATAACTTAGGATGTTACTTCCACATCAAGACCAAGGAAGAATAAAAAATATCATTTTCACAAGCTCCAAGGAGATAGTACTTGAGGATCAGGTGAAGGATAGCCAAATAACCATCTTTGTAAACATATTGTAATTCAAATTGAAAGTGAGGAATATATTGAAGAAGAGGAATACTTCAATGAATATGAGGAGCATATTGCTAGTAGATTTGATGGAAATAAATCTTCACCTTTAAGTTCAAAAGTTCCTTGGATAAATTGAGCATTGGGGTACTCTAAAAACTACAATAAGACAAGAAATAATGACATAACAACCCACTGATAACAAAATGGATATAAATTAAAAATAAACCTTTTAATAATAGGAATAGTAACAAAAAGAAATTGGATGCCCTTAGGGAAACATAAACCCTTAAATGGGTCATAGAGTTAGAGGCTAAGGAGAGTGGATTAGATGCCTTGGCCAGGGTTTCAGAAGAAGAGAGTAGACATCTACAAGTAAGTTCAACCTATAGAAAAAATATATTTTATGGATGAAAGAAGGTAAAAAAGGAAATATTCATTTATTCCCCCTCAAACTAAGTAGAATATTACATCCATTACAATGCAAATAGAGGGGTTGAGTTAGGAAGAATCTTTCCTTAAAAGAGATGTTAAAATTTAGACATTATACCTCTAATGGAATAATTAGTTAAGTTTATTGAAGGAATAAAATGAGGATTTGAATAATAAGGATAAGAAGAATGAATTACAACTAATAATATCAAAATAAAAGGTTTAGGATTATAGCTAATTGGTAGTAAATCTTGAAGAAAAATGGGGAAAATTTTAGTTTATGAGAACTCACTTTGATATTAAAAAATTATTGAAAAATCCTCATTATTTATTTGAGTTATATAACAATATAACTCTTGAATATTAAAATGATTTATGTGAGTTTTATAGATACAATTATGCTATTTCACATGATTTAGAGTGGAACCCAAATTTGTATTTGGTGATGTATTATTGAGATCATTTTCTTCTTATCTTGTTAATGATAAGAAAAGAGGAAAGGAATTAGTTGATTAACATGAAAAAGAAAAGGGAACCAAATTAATGATTAGAGGATAGGATACTCACCATGATATCACTGAATAAGAATGGATGAAATTGATGAATATAAGAAAAGTAGTTGTTAGAACTAGGAAAGAGAAAATTGAGGTGAAAAATCAATATTTAACCTTAATCTAATAAATAAATTGAATAATATATCTCATGCATAATCAAATGAAATTAATTGACTCTAGAGTTAAAAAAGGATCCATTTTCATGCTATAAATACAGGGCAACACTCAACATGTTTACTAAGTATATTGATGATGTAATAAGGAAAAGGTTAAGTTTGATTACTATAACTTACCAAGCCCCTCTTTTTTATTTTCCTATTCCAAATTAGAGAGGAATTGAATATTTTATTGTAACATCTAAAGAGAGGAAGTGGATAAGGATAGAAAAACTTATATATTTTCATAAAGCATAGATAAGGTGTGGTATAAATAGTTGATTTCAAGTCCCTTTACTCATTTATACAAAGGTTTAGGTTTCTAGAACACAAGGAATATGCTTAATTTCTTGGTGTGATGATCCATGGAAATGAGACTTTTATACATAATATGCGTAGAGAGGATTATAAATCAATTTAGTCAAGCATTAGTCCATAAATAATGAATCATGCATAAATGAATAATTAACCAAGCCTATCTATTCCTATGGTAATTACAAAGGATAACAAGAAAAAAATGAAAGAAAGCAACACCATATTACCTTCCCAAATGGATTCACCATACCCATGTGGCTAAAAACATGTTCTCCTGTGATCAAGCATCCTTGTCTTTATCAAAAATGGTGGTAAGCTCCTTCAGTGCCTCAAGAACACTCCATAAAACTTAGGCTCATGATTCCAAATCACTAAACTAGCCTATCAATGAAGCTTGCAAGCAAAATATATGATCAAATGAAAAACCTTGTGGAAACAATTTATCATTATAACTTTTAAATATTCAAGCTTTGAAGATATTTGAGAATAATAAACTTGCACAAAAATAGCTTAAAATTTACATCCATGGCCTCTCTATTTATAGATTTTTGAGATTGGTTAGGATCAACCATGACCATCCATCTTAAGATTGAGATGTGTGGCCATGGATAATCCTAATATTTGGAATTAAATCCATAATTATCTTCATCATGATCTTGGAAGAAGGGGCATTGAAGAGGAATGGGAGGAATAAACTAGGCATGGGTGACCCATAATCCTGATATTTGTGGCATTTATGGCCTAGGGATGTCTTCCCAAGAAATGATGTCACCTGATGATGTAGTTAATAGGAATCAATTTTCAAAAATAAATATTCAACAACTCACATGGAAAATCCACTTAAGCTCTTGCTTTGGATTAATTAGCTTTAAACAAGATTAACCAACATTTGTGTAGTTATTTGAAAATTGGCCCTCAATTAATCAAAATGGTTAGAAAGTCATATTACTGGGTCATAACTTAATTAGAGAGGAACTGAAAGGTGATGCTAGATGATTTGGAGCTATATTCCCATTTATGATGTTTCCAACACCAAATAATAAAGGTATGTGATGTGTACCAATGAATTAGAAGAAAAGAGTGATCTAGAGCACTAAATGGTGAAATTGTCATTTTGACTCAAAATGATTTGATCAAAGTTAGATAGCCCATAAAATGCATTGCCTTATTTAGGATACTTTGACCTAAAATGACACTTGTAAGTGACAAGTTTAAACCATTTAGAGTGTTTTATGGATTTTGACCTATAATGTGTATTTGAGTGTAATTCGAGTAAGATTGATAATTTCAACATAAATGGTGTTAGGAATTAGATGTCTAAATTTTGCCCTTATTTGAGAAGGTGTAGCAAGACATTCAGGCAAAGAAACATCTTTTCAAAAAAAAAATTCAAGAATAAATTGGAATAGACCCATGATGCCCCCTCGAGAGGACATACTATGATGAAAGAAAAGGATGGACTCTTGAGAAGAGAGAGAAAGTGAAAGATTAACCCATGGAATAAATTGGATCTAGTCAAGCTAATGATTGCACATGTGATTACCATCAATGGTCAAATTATAATTAGAGGTATAATAGGCCCTAGAGATGGGGGAATGGGAAAGATACAATCCATAAATGTAAGGGACACACTATAAATGTACCTAATTTGAGAGTACAAGCTGCATGCTTATGGCATTGATCAATCCTAAGATAAGTTTCACACTAAATATTACCATAATGGGATTTAATGTGGAGAGCTTATAATTAGAGGAAAAGAGAGAATGTTTTACTTCAGGAAGGGAAGCACCATTATAATGGGGTCTCTCAAGATAATATAATAATAAGTACTCTAGTAGAGTCTATTTGATCATGATAAGATAGTTTTACCCTAGTAGCACAAATTTTGATCATTTATAAATAATAAATAATGTTTTTCCCCTATAGATCTTATTTGATTTAGACATTGTTTAGATATATTTCCCCAGCATGAAAAATTAGTAAGAAAAAATAGCTCAAGGATATAATTGAAAAGATAGGTTAAAGTGAGCAGGCATAAACATACATGCGATGGTGTAATGGCTTAGAAAGCCATATAAAACCAAGCATATGAGAATGCACAAAGTGATGAGAGAGATGAAAATAAGAATGGAGATAGCTGAGATGAACTTAATAGAAATTGAGTGTTACCTACATAGTTCCATGAACTCATGTTCCAACATGAAATTTAGGCCAATGTAGTTCACCTAAGTTTGGGAGAGAATAGAATAAGAAATGATGAAAATGGACCAAGAATTAATTAAAATCAAAATGTATTTGAAGAGATGCATGTCTAATCATAGAGTTGAGTGCTAAAATTCATGTTACCTAGATGCCTAATTTCATATCATGAGCATAGGTTTTGTAAAGTGTTCTTGAGAATTGTTCATCAGAGCTGATGTTGATGTTAAGACATTGAGACCTAAGCACAAAGTGTTTGATATAGCAAAATAAATTATACATCATAAGTATGAATAACTTAGAATGACATAAGATTCCAATTTCATTCAGCCAGTTCAAATGTGAATACTTATAACTAAGTATAATGGTAAAATAATGACCAAAACTAGAGTTACAACAATTTACATTTTAACAAAAAAGAAGATAAACATAAATGAACCTAACTTGAAATCAAGATATGATCTTAAGTAGGAACAAAATGTTTAAAAAAAAAGGAAATAATGTCTTAACAACATGAGAACAAGATATGAATAATCAAGATCAATGTAGACCATCAAGGCATTCTTGAACACAAAATAAAAAAGAAAAAACAAATTAAAAAATGAGAAAACAACAACAATAAAATAAGCATAAAAAAAAACCAAGAAAATTAAAATAAACACACACACACACACACACAAAAAAAAAACTCAAATAAACACACACAAACAAAAACCAAGTTAGTGTGGGTTACATACAAATGTTCATGCATTTGCGGTAGAGCCGTTACTTTCCACCACATCATAACAAAGAACAATGACATGATAATTGTTCCCTAATTAAAGAGGAATAACGATAGAAGAAATAGGGGAAGAGAAGAAAAGGAAGGGGTTGGTCGAGATGACTCTAGGTGTATAAGACAAGTGGATGTTACTTACATAGTTCCATGGATGCATGTTCCAACATGAGCTTCAAACCAAATAAATTTCTCCCAGAAAATGGGATAGAAGAAAAATTATGATCATACTAGCATGATTAATTATTATAGAAAAAATGGAAGAAGCTGATGGGATTAAAAATAATTATCTTGTAAAATGGCAAGTGTGTGGGATAAGGTGAAATGATCTGGTGTTTTTGATCTTACAAAATGGCAAGAGTGTAACATGGTGGAATGAGAATGTACAAATATATAAAAGCATGAGACAATGTTTTTATTCTTTTGGGGATCATGTTTTGATGTTTTTGGTATTTTCAAAGTATTTCTAATGTTTTTGGTGTTTTTAGGATAAAATATTCATAAGGTGGGACCATCTAGTCAAGGAGATGTATGTCCTAAGAGTAGAGGTTCCAATAAGATAGCTAAGCCAAATTTAATGGCCCATGCTCACAAATTAGTGAGAGTGAGGTTATTGATAAAATAAGAAAGAGCAAAAAATACTTGAACTAAGAAGATGCGGTTGTTCACTTATTTAAAAACTATACAAGACTATCCTAGTTGAACTACTATTGAAGATGTTCATAACATTCATGAGACATAATCAGGATCATAATTGGTTAAGGGATAAAAAGTGTTCAAGCTTATAACATGTCTTAGACATAACAAAGATGTGCCTCTTGAATAGATTAATCCATAATGGGATGAAGAATATGTTTAGAGTGCTAAGGGTTAAAATCCTTTACAATTGGGATTCATGAAAAGTGGACCAAGATAGCATAAAGTGTGTTCAAGGTAAGATAAAAGGGTGAGATAAAATTATGACAGCATAAGTTGCCCCCAATTCAGAGGTCTTATAGATAATGGTTCAAAGCTATTCATACGTATAATCTCTTAAGTTGTATGATGTTCATGGGATCTGAAAGTTCTTCACCATTAGGTTTAGCTAGTTGATATGCTCCTAATCCATAGTTCACTATGAGAATATATGGTCCTAAACAATTAGGTTGAAACTTATCTTTCTTTTTGGGTTTAGTATTCATGTTCTTCTAGTTCTCTTTCAAAACTAAGTCACCAATCTCAAATTCTAGAGGGAGAATGTGTTTGTTTTAGCTTCTTTGCAATCTATTTGGATAGGCCTATAAGTTTTCTAGGGTATCCAAATGCTTACCATCAAGAAGTTCTTGTTCTTACAGCTATGAGGCTCTATAGCCTTCATCATCTTCAATGTGTTCCAGTGATATTCTTAATGATGGGATCTTAATCTTGACTAGGATGATAGATTCAGTGCTAAAAATAAGGGAGTATGGAGTAGCTCTAGTTAGGGTGCAATGATTCATTTTATAAGCCTAAAGGGTAGGAAAGAGTTGTAAGTGCTAATTATGGCTAGCATCATTGACAATCTTTTTTAAGATGGATAGAATGGTTTTATTTGATGCCTCATCTTGTTCGTTGTCTTGCAGGTTATATGGAGTGGATTTTTTCTGCTTGATCTTGAATTTTGGACAAAGATATTTCACATCTTAGTTCACAAAGGATCCACCATTATCAAATATTATATGGGTTGGGATACCATATCAATAGATGATATGGTAATGAATGAATTTGGCTATTTGTTTCTCAGTAATATAAGTGAGAGGAATGGCCTCAATCCACTTGGTAAAGTACTCAGTTGTAGTCAAAATGTGCTTATGACCATCTAAAGATGTTGGGTTAATTTTCCCAATGACATCGAGACCCCATGTTGAGAATGGCCATGGTGTTATAATTAGCTGTAATGGTAAGGAAGGTATATGTATCAATTTGCCATGCTACTGACAAGGAACATAGTTCTTTACATAATTACAAGCATCTATCTCCATTTTAGGCCAATAATAGCCTATTCTGAGAAGTTTTTTTATTATGACTACACCATTGGTATGGGCCCCACACATTCCTTCATGAACCTCCTTTAGTACCAACTTGGATTCTCTAAAATATAAACAATGAAGAAGCATTCCATCATAGCCTTTTCGATAAAGCATGTTTCCAAGGAGGATATAACATGTTAAGTGATGAAGGAAAACTTTTTATTGGTTATTGGAAAGGTTGGTGAGAAATACATGACTATGGAAATAATTATAAAAATCTTGGTAACATGGTAGCTTAGGTGAGAGATTAGGATCAACAATGGTGCATATCCTCTCTAAATTTTAAAGAATATGTGTTGGCTAAAGAAGATTTTTAATCAAGAATTGATACTCTTTAGCACTATCATGCATTTTTATCATAGAACCAATTTTTGCCATGGCATAGATAGATCTATTGTTGACTTGAAAAATTTACTCAAACTATAAATATTTAAAATGTGTTTTGAGGTTATCAACAATTTTCTTGTAAGGAACAAGATTATCATCTCTTGTTTGATACTTATTAGTTGTCTAATTTATGATTATCTATGAATCTCCATAGACATTTAAGCTTTGAATATCCCATTGTCTAGTAAGATGGAGCCCTACGACCAATGCCTCATACTAAGCCATATTATTTGTACACTAAAATTATATATGAAAGGCTTTGGGGATCAAATCCCCCTATGGCATGATCAACAGTATGCCAGCTCCAAACCCTTAGGATGTGAAGGATCCATCAAAATAGATCATCCACTATTCAAGTTCTTGTGAAGTTTGTTATATCATCATGATAGATTCATCTAGAAGGTCAAAGTTGAGAGGTTGAGTGGTTGTAATAGGAGCTTTTGCAAGTTGTGATGTTTGTTATATCATCATGATAGATTCATCTAGAAGGTCAAAGTTGAGAGGTTGAGTGGTTGTAATAGGAGCTTTTGCAAGTTGGTCTGCAAGAACCTATCCTTTGATTAACTTTTGGTGATATTCAATATCAAACTCACTGAGGAGAATAATCCATTTATCCATGCATCCTTGAAGATATATTTTAGATAAGAGGAACTTAAGAGGATCTACCTTGGTGATAACAATAGTTTTGTTATTTATCATATAATGTCACAATTTACCAGTGGTGAACACCATAGTTAAACATGCCTTCTCAACAGGAATATAATTATGTTCATATCATACCAATGTGTCATTTAAATAATAAACCTTTTGCTCCTTACCATGATAATCATGCTAAGCCAAAAGTGCCCCTAGTGCATGTTATGTGGCTGATATATAAAGAAGCAGTGACTTTCCTTGTGTTGGAGGTCATAAGACTAATGGATTAGACAAGTATGTTTTAAGATTTTCAAATTCTATCTAACAATATTCATCCCACTAAAACATTACCCCTTTCTTTAAGAGATGGGTAAATGGGTGGCATTTATCTACTAGTTGAGAAATGAACCTGTGTAAAGACTGGATCTTGCCTTGTAGACCTCAAAACTATTTAAGATTGTTTGGTGGATGCATTTAAATAATAGTGGTGACCTTTTTAGGGTCAAATTCAATCCCTAATTATGATGTAAAGTACCCTAAAAATTTTCTTGATGTGACTCTAAAGACACATTTCTTAGGATTCAAGTAGACTTTATATGCATGAAGCCTCTCAAATATTCTTCATAGAATGTCAGGGTGTCTAGATATTTTTCTAAATTTTACTAGTATATCATCAACATAGTCCTCAATAATGTCATTCATCATGTCATGGAAGATGATAGGAATTGCATGTTGATATGTGGCTCTAGCATTCTTCAAACCAAATGGCATGACTTGGTAATATAATATCCCCCATGGAGTGGTGAATGTGGTCTTACATTGATATTTAGGGGCTATCTTGATCTGATTATAACCAAAAAATCCATCCATTAAGGATAACATCTCATACCCAATAATTGAGTCAATAATCATGTCGATGTTGGGCAGAGGGAAGTCATCTTTTGGGCATGCTTTGTTGATATCACAAAAATTAGTACAAATACATATGCCTAGGGTCCTTTTACTTACTATCACTATGTTATAAATCTATTCAAAGTAATCTAGTGGTCTAATAAAATTAGCTCCTAACAACTTTTATAACTCAGCCTTAACCAAAAATGTGATGCATGGATGCATACTTTTAACTTTTTCTTGACTGGTTTGGCATTAGGGTGAACAACAAGATGATGCACAACTAAATCTAGGTCCAATCCTAGCATGTCAAAGTATGCCCATGCAAATATGTCTATATAATCCTTAAGAATGGATATAATATGTTCACATTCTACTTCAATAAGGGAAGCTCCAAGATAAATAATTTTAAGATCCTCATGGGTTCCCAAATTCACTTATGTTGTGCTCTTCATAATGAATGTGGATCCATATAGAATTATAGGCAATATATGTTCATGATCATCTTCTTCTATGATATCTTCTTGTTGTTCCCCCTAAAGATCTGGATAATATGAAGAATTAGAATCTACCTTCTTAGGTAAAGGCCAATCAGCAAAAACCTCTATAAAATTAAGAGCAAGATGCTTAAATATTTGATGTTATTCTAAAGAGATGTTTGTACTAGCTATGTAACTTGGGCTAGATGGACTTTTTACATCCTAAGGGGATGAGTAAACTTTCCCATCTAGGAGCACCTAAAATATGTTTTCACTCAAAAGCTTGTCTTTTTCTTTACTTTTTCCCTTATCAATAAGTGCATCAAAGAGGTTTTCACTTGAAGTTCTTGATGTTTGTTCTTTATTATGACCAAGAAATTTTTCCTACTCTCCAAATTAGGTAGAAGAATTCAATGAAAAATCAAAACCTTGCTTATGATCACCAGTGGGGAATGCATCTCATAGGCCCATGTATTCTATAATTTATTCTTCATTTTAAAACTCATTGAGGCATATGATAATAAAAAATTGATCCCAATCTATGAGTTCAGGATGGAAAAGGCATAGATTATAGTAAGGGGTTGCTTCATGATGGGAAACACCAATGGTAAATATATAATGTCCCTCATCAAGAAGGTAAGCACCACTAGGATGGGTTTTTTCTTTAGGATAGGAAGCTCCAATAGGTGTTATGGTCAATATGGCATTTGAATCAAACAAATCTAAATCAGAAAGCTCATTGAAAAGGCTATAATGGGATGTTATGTCACTAATAGGAGTCTCATTACTAGTTAATTTAGAAGAGTCACTACCAAATGTTATGAGGTCATCCTTTGGTGGTTTAAATCTGAGACCATGATTCCAATTGATAACTCTAGCTAATAAGGGCTCTAAAATTCCTTGCATCTATGGGCCAAGGCCTTTCCCAATATAGTTAAGATGATCCATTATCCTGTTAGGGATAGGATATTTTGGATTTTGAAAACAATTGATGAGGCCTTTAGAATATAACCAATATCCCTCGATAAAATCCTCTCAATATTTCTTTGGTGCAATTATAGTTACAAAAACCATAGGAAGTTTTGGTTTCTTCTTCTTTGGTTTCCAAATCTGATTGGGTATGTTAGCAATCTGGGAAGATTTAGGCTTACCGAATGTTTTATGGGATTTTGGTAATTTTTTAATATGGAAGACATCCTTTAGATGGTACATGGAAATCTCAACATCTTTAATAATAACCTATTTGGCCAGAGCTATAGGAAATGGATCAGTCAAAGTGGAGACTAGAGCACTAGGGTCTATATAATTAAATGGAAATAGATGAGAAATGATGGCTTTGTTCTTCTTTACAATGAATTTAGAACTTGGGAAATATTTATTATTATAAAACTCTGCTTCAAGATGTTTGCAGTATTGGTATGGCTACTGATCAATGGGAATAGTAACCTTGATCCCATCATGGGGAAACTTAAGGCATTAGTGAAGAGTAGATGGAATTGCATGTACTTCATAAATCTAAGGATGACCAAGAAGTATGTTATAAGGAAGCTCAATATATATAATATGGAATAATGTGTGATGAGAAATAGACCCAACCATGACTTGTAACCAAATTGTACTAAATGACTCCCTCTCAGTGTTATCGTAAGCCTTGATTGTAATAGTGTCTAGTTGAATGTCTTTATCCATGTAACCCAGTCATTGTACCAATTTAAGAGATGTGATGTTCATCCCTGAACCATTATCTATAAGAACCCACTTGATCTTGTGATCTAGAATGATTATCTCAATGTATAGTGGATTATTGTTGTTCAGGCTGAGGGTGGACATGTCCTTTTGATCAAATGTGATTTGCTAAAATAAAGACAAATGTCTAACTAGGTTTTGGAAATGATCAAGGCTTATATCATTAGGTGCAATAGACTCTTGTAAAAGTTTGTTGAAGACGGTTCTATGGACATCGGATGTTCACAAGAGTTTTAATATGGAAATTTGTGTAGGGGTTTTATCTAATTGATTCATTAGACTATAATGCCTTTGAACTATGGATTGAACTAGTTTAGTCTTTGTTAGGATAGTATTTAGCTTTAGAACCATTGGCACAATGTTCTGATTGGGTTTATGGAAAGAAGTAGGTGAAGGGCCCTGAATGGTAACTCATGGGCATCTTGTTGTGACTACATAACCTAGAGGTGGAAAGGAGTTATTATAATTAGAAGAGGGAGGCAAAGGACCTTAGATGATGATTCATGGGTGATTGATAGTCTTATGACAATTTTGGGTTAGCAAGGAGCCTTTATAAGAAAGGTACTACTATTCAAGATTAGTAACCCATACAAATAGAGTAGCAACATGATGATGGGAACCTAATATGGTATTATTAGGGGGAGAGGGTGAACCACTATAATGAGTCGTCTCATGTTGTGAGAAACATGAGATTAGCCACCTAGCTTCACATTAACAGTGGTAATGTGAGTTACAAAAATGTATCCCATAGTGTTATTATAGTTTTAAGGTATATTGTTATAAGCCACATTATTAATATGGGTATTATGATCTCAATTATGCTCATTATGATTATGACCTTGTTGCTAGTTCTGATTCTACCTCTATCCTTGATTATGACCATTTTGATTATTTCTTGGTGATGGTGGATCATGTCAAGGAAAGGGGTCTTTGTAGATTCTCATATCCTGATTTATGTCCTAATTAGGGGCCAACTTAATTTTTAGTTCACCAATTTCAATAAATTCCTCAATAATATGTCATAATTAAACACAATGATATGTACCGTGATCGATAACATGATGAAAGTTACACCATTCATTCTTTTTGTACCAATCTAGTTTTGGCTGATCTTGAGGAAATGGCCTTGATACTAGACATATAATTAAATTAGATACAATGAGATTTTGTAACACTATTTCAATTGATTCTCATAACTTGCTAAAGACTCTAAAATTGTTATGAAATGTCCTTCATGTAGGTTGTCTATGTAAAGCAAGTAGTGGATTTAAGGGAGTTAATTGTACATTTAAACGAGGCATAGCCTGTACCATTTGTACATGTCTTATTTCTATCACCCCATTTCTAACCATGTTCTTATTTTTTTTTAAATCCTTTAGACTTATCCTACATAATTATTTGAGGATCTGGTGATTTAGTCTGATTAGGCACTTGAGCTTGTGCAAAGATCTTAATAAGGCCCCTAGCAATAAGAACCTTCTCAATCTTCACTCCTTTACAAATAATTTCTTCAAATGAGTTAACACAAGCTAATCATAGATTAGGCACAACTTCAAGATACAAATTCTATGCAAAGATATCAACCAACTATTTGTCTTGCAAATTGTGTTGAAAGCAACATGTTAATGACCTCCACCTTTGTAGATATGCAGTGAAACTTTCACCATCACGTTGTTTGGCTTTGCATATGTTAACAATGATCAATTCATGTTCTATGTCATATGATAATTGGTTAAATAATTTTTTTAATAAATCATTTCAATCCACAAATGATCCCTTAGGTATTTTAAGTATCCAATCAAGAGCTTGTCCCACTAAACTTCATGAAAATAGTCATAGTAAGTACTCACTACTATAAGAAACCTCTTGACACAAGATGAAGAATGATTTTATGTGTTCTTGTAAATATCCTTTCCCTTTGTATTTGTCAAATTTGAGTGCCCCAAAATGAGGTGAAAATGGGTTTTGGAGAATAGATAATTCAAATGGATATGGGCATATCTCATTGAATTTGTACTTTTTAACTCTATTATTCGTCTCCAATCTTTGGATAATTTCCTTCATATAATTCTATTCTTGCATGTTTGGTGCATTTGTGGATTGGATAAGATGTTTTTGGGGTGGAATGTGCCTCTAGTTTTGTTATTTTTAGGTTGTAATGTGCCCCTAGTTTTGTTGTTATTGGGGTGGAATGTGCCCCTAGTTTTATTATTGTTAGGGTGAAATGTGCCCCTAGTTTTTTTGTTGTTAGGGTTAAATGTGCCCTTAGTCTTATGTGGATCTATAGGGAGCGTATACATTTCAATCCTTGATTTGGTTTTGATTTGTTTCTTGAGTTGAGAACATACGCCATTAATTCTTGGTTTGTAAAACATTCCTTGAATCTGGTTGTTTCACACTTTATTGATTTTGGAAATTTCTATGTTTATTTACCAATATTTGGGTTGGTTGAAAAGAATTAGACAAATTATCTTGAGGTATGTCCTCAATTTGAACTAAATTTTTGAGTTTCTGAGTTTATAAAGTAATAATAGGTTCTTGATGATTGAATAATGTATGTTCCATATCAAATGAACCACTTTGTAAGGTCTCTTGTGACTTTAACTGATCATTTAGATTACCTTGATCTACTATGGTAATGTCCTCATTAAATATTTATTGTGTACTTTTAACCAAATTTCTTTGTTCTTTCAAAACATTATTGTGAATTGAAGTGGCAACTAGGGAGTCAATTAAGTCTATGATAAGTTGATCTACATATTGTTGACTTATTATCTTGATCTTAGCTAGAAGATCTAGATTTGTGGGTTTTGACTATGTTTGTATGTCCTTTCCTTTATTAGAGGAAGAAGGTGTGTTCATTTGTGTAAAATATTTCTCTTTTTATCATTTTTCTCCTTCTCTAACTAAGGTATGCAATTGTTCTATAGGAAAATTAGATGGTAGTCTAACACCTAAATCTATCAATATAAGAAGGGCTTCATATTGATATTCTTGGGGTTGATATCCATTATATTCATCTTTAGATCCTACTGTTGTGGGAATATCATAAAAAACAATGGGGTTATTTTGACCATCATAAAATTTCTCACCTTCATAACTAAGACCATAAGAGGCCCCATTATGAGTGAACCTTTGACTCATGTCTAAAAATATCTACTCTGTGTGTTTGACTAACTTTGGACCAATGCTCAGAAACCAATCAAAGTATGCTTTGACACTCTTTTAAACAAATAACCAAGGTACCAAAGAGACTATAAGGGAGGGTGGTTCAAAACCATGTATGATTTATAAGAGTTGGTTCATGAGTTTACTCAACCTTTGGTAAATTTGAAACCATATAAAATAGAAGAGAGTAAGGTAACTCAATGACCTAAGGTGAAAACTAGTACACCAAAGCCTAGATCTTTGTGATAAAGCCACACCATAAAAGCTAGCCTCAACTTTGACAAGTTGACCCTTTAAGTTTTTAGAGGAAATCTCTCTAGATTATGAAGAAGACAAAATGAACTAAGGAACTCAAGATGTAAAAACATACACAAATCACTAAGTATAAAGCTAGGACCAAATAGGTGGTACAACATTGCCACATGATTCTAGTAGGATAAAATATGTTCTAGGACTCAAAACGTGATTATACACAAGATGACTTGAGTCCACCAAGATGATAATGTGATTTTGAGTCTTAATAAATGACCTTCAATCCAAATGGAAAATTGAACCGAAGTTAAAACAAGCTTAGTGTGTAAATGGCGAACCCACTTTGACACACCAACCCTTAAAACTTAGAAAGTTACAATTTTGAATGTGGATTATAAATGAAAGATTTAAAAAAATTGGGTAAAAGATATAAACTCAATTGAGAAGTATGACTGTGCCAAAGTGGATGACATGACATAAAACTTTTGATAACAATTTGAATAAGGCAAAGATGAATTTTCCATTTAGACAGTGTAATGCCTCCCTTAAAAAAATTAAGGGCAATGTGATTTGGTTAAGTTTTTTGAATTAACAAGTAGTTTTAGACACAAATCAAGACCAAGTAAGCTAATGACAAAAAATTAACATCTTAAGTTTAAACTAGCAAGGCATGATAAAGTGGGGATACTAAACTAGAAAGGTTTCAATCATTCTAGGGGAATCAATTGCATAATGACTTTCATGTCAAATGATGCAAAATACAAGCACAAAATTTGGGTGACCACAACATTGGCTAGTTGTAAAAAGGTCTAGTCCTTTTTACAACCATTACATCCTACTATTCCTTCAGTATAGTGTGATGTTCAAATGCAGATACATCTAATGTGCAACTTAGAAGGAGTAAGTGAAGTCAATGTTAGGAGATGAAAACCCAGGTCAAAGCTTCCCCAAAGAACTCGTGAGAGCTAATGGCATCCCCCTAATAAGACAACATGCATAAAAATAAAGAAAACATGAGATAGAAATACTTTAGGGTCATTTTCAAGGTCACCCAAACTTTGACGAGTTTTTGGGGAGTGCTTTAGATGACTTTATTTCTAAGCCTTGGAATAGGATACTTGCAATAAGAATGGCACTTTTGATTCCAAGTGTTCCCTATAGGGGACAAATGGAAGAGCATACATGCAACATTCCTCTCTTTACCAAACAAAAAATTGATTAAACAACTATTGTAAACAAAAATTGACAAGTGTGTTCAATTTTAACCCAAAATGAAAGATTTGGTGGTGTTCATTTGACCCCTTGCTCTTAGTTGAAAACTTTTAAAACATTCACCAAAAACATCTAAATTCTTTGTTAAACACCAAAACAAGGTTCCTAATTTATTTTTAAGCATGCAAAGGTGATTTAAACTAGTTTTGAACAAATATAAATCTTGGTCTTGTAGCAAAATTATTAGCATGTCCTCTAGCTTTGAAGCTCTTTTTAGCTAAAACAATAAACTTTGAAAAAGTAGGTCTCAGGTCTGTGTTTTTGGAAAAACACAGTGACTGACATCAGTTATTACAATTGACAATAGTTACCTTAGCTAATAAAAAACTAATCGATGTCAGTTTTGCTAACCAACGTTGGTTAAGTAGGTAACTAATGTTGGTATAATTGTTGATGTCAGTTACTATGTAAAAATTGTGGCAAAAAAAATGGAAAAATAAATTTAGAAAATCAATTTGCACAACTTTCAAGGGTCCAAATGGATATTTTAGAGTTACAAAGTGAGATTTTTTAGGTTTGAGATGCATCTTGTCTCACCAAGTATGCCAAGATGTAGAGAGGATTACAAAGTTAGTCAAACATTAGTCCATAAATAATGAAACATGCATAAAAAACTAACCAAGCCTATCTATTCCTATGGGAATTATAAAGGATAAAAAGAAAAAAATGAAAGAAAGCAACACCATATTACCTTTCCAAATGGATTCACCATACCCATGTGGCTCAAAAACATGCTCTCCCTTGATCAAGCATCCTTGTCTTTGTCAACAATGGTGGTAAGCTCATCTAATTCCTGAAGAGCACTCCATAAAACCTAGGCTCATGATTCCAAATCACTAAACTAGCCTATAAATGAATCTTGAAAGTAAAATATATGATCAAATGCAAAACCTTGTGAAAACAATTTAGTATTATAAGTTTGAAATATTCAAGATTTAAAGATATTTGATCATAATAACCTTGCACCAAAATAGCTTAAAATTAACATCTATGGCCTCTCTATTTATAGATTTTTGAGATTAATCAGGATCAACCATGGTTTTCCATCTCAAGATTGAGACGTGTGGCCATGGATAATCCTAATATTTGGAATTAAATCCATAATTATCTTCATCATGACCTTGGAAGAAGGGCAATTGAAGAGGCATGGGAGGCATTAACTAGGCATGTTTCACTAAATTTTATCTATTTTAAGTTTAAAGAAAAATAGAGAGAAGGATGGGGATAGGTGATTAGAATAAACCTAGATTTGGTTTGCATTCCATATCCAGATGTTGTGAGCACTCTTCTTTGGCTGAGGAGGACTACCTACAAATAAGAAAACACTACCACAAGATGTTTGTTAGTAGATAAATGAGTGGGCTACCAAGCTACGTACTTGTTATAAGAAGAGTGAAACTTCCGTAGAGATGATAGTCCACTTTTGAGAGGTAAAGGAATAACATATAACTAAAAGAGATGTAAAGAGAGAGTGAAATAGAGATAAGATTACCATTTTTAACAACCTATTCATAGTTGAGAGTGACAAGGTGTAGGTGAGGTGCTTTGTTGGTTTTTTAGAAGTTGTTTAGGTAGGTTTTGAAGAGGCTGGGAAATTGATAGTCACCAACATCAGTCAGAGTGTGACTAATATCGGTTAGGCTACTAAGGTCAGTAGTGAGTTGACTGATGTTAGTTAGGATATCGAGGTTGATAGCAGTAATAATTGTCTAAGAGGTTGTAGAAGGCTTTTCTAGGTCTAGGAGATGGTTTATATTAGGTCAAAGAGGTTGAGAGAGTTAGGAGAGGGAGTTTATGGCTTGGTTAAGTCTAGTCAAAGTTTTAGTATGCATGTAAGGGGAAATAAGAAAGGAAGCTTTGTAACTCCCTCTCAAGGGTACAGTCAAAAGTGCATAAAGTAGTGCAAGGTAGATATAAAAAAATGGAAGAATAAATATTTAAATGACCTATAGTATCAATGATATACTTAGTTGTCGTGGTCACTAAATGATAAGTGCCAAGTTGATGGTTTCAGTCTTGGATTCTAACCCTGAATGCCTGAATAGAGAGAACAAGCAGATGTTGTTAGTCCTCAAGAGCTCAGTTGTTGATGATGATTGACTTATGTAGGGTGATTATAAGCCTAGATCTCAAAAATAGAATGCTCAGAGCATGGACAAGAGTAAGAATTAATTTTCTTAATTATTGTTGACCTGAACTACAAGTTGGAATTTGTCTTATATTGCCAACATCGATGATCCTATTGATGTTGGTAGGTATCACACCAATGTCAGCCTTAGGTTAACCAATGTTGGTGGCCATAGAATAAGTAAAAATTTCTATTCTTAGTCTATTTTCTATTTTTATACATGCCAAGTGTGACACCCATTATAAAATGGTAAAAATAATAGGTTAGGAAGGAAGTAGTTGTTTATGAATTTAGTTTGGGAGTGGGAATAAGTATTAGGTAGTTAGGATGAGGGGACCAAGTCTTGAGGTGACTCATCATGGGAAATTGTTCATAGGGAGAGGTAACTAGGTAAGGTGGAAATAGAGGTTTTTAATTAACTTAATTAAATATTTTAAATCAATTAAATGTGTGAGGGGTAAAAGTATGGGTTAGGGAGATTAATTGTTATTATTAAAATGGGTTTAAAGGGGTTTTAAACACATGGAGTTACACAAGTGTGTGTGATTTAATTTTAACGTCTACATTTGTCCCTTTTTGTCTTGTAATTTATAACATGTTGCTAGACAAAAACAAAAGTTAGATGCTCCAAGTATTGGATGGGGTATCCCCTCTCAAACTAGGAATCGATGAAGAAAAACTAGAATTAGGTACCAATTTGATAGAAAGGTAATTGGGTGACTATTGGAGAATTGAGCATCACTTTGTACAATAAGTTATAGTTGACATGCAAGGTTAAGGAAGACTTGGATAGAAGTAACCAAAATATAGCTTATAAGTGATAGCTAACAGGTCAAATCAATCAAAGTTATAACTCTAATGGTCAATGTGTCTCAGGTATCTAAGGTAGGAAGTGCCCTTAGGAAACACAAAAGGGTTGAAGGTGATAGGATGGGCTTGGTTTCCATCCATAACATCTAAAATACATACATGTGCATAATAGCCAACTATAATGGAATAGCCTAAGTAGTTAGGACAAGTAATGGACTCCTGGTGTAAAAGGGTCAATAAGCAAGGAAATATTCATGATCTCTAAGCACAGTCATTGAGGGTGAATATTTAAGTGATCTTCAATGTCATTTTGTCATGGTTAGGGTAGATATGTGATCTCTAGTTGCCCCAATGTATGGGGAAGGTTATGAAAAGTTGGGTATTTTTGTGTTGGAAAACATGATTGGAAAGGTGATAATGTTGGTAATATGTGTTAATATTAATAAGATAAAGTGCTAATATTGGTACAGATAGGGAAACATTTCTGATGTTGATAGGTATAAGCACCGATGTCGATAGGTTAGGTCAAGAATGTCAACATCAGTGATCAACCAAACTTGATAAATGGGGGTTTAGTGATTGACCAAATTGATTTGTAACTTTGTGATTGGAGAGAAGAAATAGGGATTTAAGAATGATTTGAGAGAGTAGCACAAGGAGGGGACTCAACAAGAGGTGCAATACCATAGGAGCCGATAGTGCCAACTAGGAGGAGATAATGAGATGAGGTAAGAATCCAAACTACTTTGATTTTGTGTTTGCAAGTTTGAGGTTAAATGAGAGGTGGATTTGTAGAAAATAGGATTTAGGGGGGTAGAAAATAGGTTAGGGTAGGTGTAAGATAAGCTAGGGGGATTTGGGGGTAGTTTTTTAAGGGAAGTGGGTAGGCTAGGTTTGGGTTGTTCAGCTCTTGGGTTAAATCAGTCACTGATATCAGGGAGATCAACTGATGTCAATCAATAGTTAACCAACCTCAAAAGACATGGCACTAAGTTTGATCGATATTAGCTGACATAATATCAAGGTTGGTAGTGTGCTTCTGACATCAGCTGCTACATAGGTCGATAAAGCATCAACATCGACATTAATGCTGACATTAGCTACTATTGAAAAGTAACAAACAAGAGAAAGGGTGAGTTTTTGATCTCTGGTGGGAGTAGTCAACTAGCCTAAAGGCTAAGCTAGCCTTAGAAGACCTCATGTTATTTGAGTGCCACTTGCATGGCCCAGTTTAGGGCCTCAAGCCAATGTAGTTCTCCCAAAACCTAAGAAAAAGATCTAAAAAGGTGTGTGTTAGGGAAAAAGGTAAGTTGAGATAGTTGAGAGGTATGGGTTTTAAAATATAGGTTATAGTGTTAAGGGTCAATAATATAGGTAGTGAGGCCTAGATCTAGAATAGGTGGGTTAGCCTAGGGTAGAGAGAGAGAGGTGGTGAAGCCTAGGGTAGAGAGAGAGAGAGAGAGGTAGTTAAGCCTAGGGTAGTTAGTAAGGTGGTTTTATGGCTGAGCTAACCTTAGAAGACCCCATGTCAACTGAGTGTTGCCTACATAACCTATTTTATGGCCTTAGACCAATGTAGTTCTCCCAATGAGAAAGGAAAAAGGTGGTGAGGGAGAATATTAAAAAGGATGTGATGTGATTCATGTGTGTATGAATTCAAGCAAGGATAGAGCTTATACTACAAGACCATCTACTAAGGTTATTGACATGTATGAGGATAGATGTTACTCTAGATGAGTGGTATCATATGGCGGCCATCAATTTAGGAGGAGTGTGATGATATTGTCATGTTACACAAGATGTGTCACTGATGATAACATTAATTAAGAGGTGGGATCATACCACCAACACTTTCCATCTACTAATCAGAGAGTTGATAGTTACATAGGAGGATGTGCATAAGAAGCTATCACTTTAGAGTGAGGAGCTTTTCATATGCTTAAGAGAGGAACATGATATACACATGGCCAGTTTATATGGGTAGCATGTCTGTGAGGTGACCTACCACTCTACGAATTTTTCATATGAGCCACTCTACATGGATGATGAGGAGAAACATCATCTTAGCATCTTGATGATGATCAAGATCATGGTTTATGCATTAATTGATGTAGATAGAGGGAGATTTATGATTGCTTTGATAGGTGTGCTTATGTAGATGATTGATCAAATGACCATTTTTGCTTGGGGTCCAATATTTTTGGCACAGTTATATAGAGAGCTATAAGGTTTGAGGTTATGATGGTGATATATTTTATGTGTCAGCTATATTTTTCACTATTGGGCATATGAGCACATCATGGTGACACAACCACTAGGGCTACCTACCATTATCTTGCCTAGCTTCAAGGTTGGATTTATATGGTGGAGAGATGGGATGGCATAGACCTGAGTGGATAGAATCATGCAAGACATTACCTATTATAGGTGCATGATCAAGGACCTGATCCCTATAGATATCATGTGGAGACCGTATCTGACATATCTAATTTTTAGAGGGTGGGTAGAGTAGCTTATTGGGTTTTAGAGCTCATTATGGGTTAGGGGGAGATGGGCCAGTGAGTTATAGATGATACATGTGGCATAGGTCAAGAGGCATTTTGGGCTACTATAGTATATTTTGCCTACCTTACCTTGATATAGGAGGGATGACATAGAGGCACCTTTACCATTACCCCAAGAGACTGATGGGTTAGATTTTGAGGAGCTACCATCAAGGCCAGGTGTTAGGGACCCAAGGTGTATAAATGCCTATATAGCTTGGTGGGTAGGGTTACATCCACTGGTGGAGGTCAGGAGGCCACCATTAGACATATAGGGGTTAGTTAGGAAGAGATATGCAGTGATACATGCATGAAATATAGTAGTACAAGCTTGAGATGTAGTGGTGCAAGCTTGAGAAATAGTCAAGATACAACTTTTAGCCTTATAGGGGTAGGTGATGATGTTATAGGGTCAAATTGGGGCTCTGTAGGGTTAGGTTATATCACTACAGGGCTAGATGACTATTTTATAGGGTTAGGTGACTACAATGATCGTAAAGAAAGATATTTTAAGAGTAGTATTAGGCTAGGCCACTCCTCCACCTCCACCACCAGCATAGGGACTAGTACAAGCTGGGCCATCATCAGTTGTCATGGGTCCTCCACAAAATATATCGATGGTGAGGTATTCAACTGCCCTAGATGAGACTACTTATTATGAGAGGGTGATTAGATATTTTCTATAGATATAGAAATATTCAAAATTAAAAAAGCAGGAGAGGCTGATGTCACATGCAATAGTTTCTAGCTCACATCAATGTAGGTAGATAGAGAGCGGTGATGATACTACATCTTCATGACCTTAGGAAGAGCTTTGAGGACCCTAAGTATCAATTTTTGCTAGTTTTTTTGTATATGTGTTATATGTATACTAGCCTATGAGTTGAAGATGTGAAATGTAAATTTTGAGAGAGATTTATGATGTTATGATGATGTAGATGATGAACATATATTTGATCACATATGATGTATATGAGATGTTCATTTATTTCCATGTATTTATTTGAGATGCTTTGCTTATGATTATGATATTGATATGAATGATGTTTATTATATGCTTATGTTAATTTTGATGTTAATGTTGATCATGTTATTTAAGTTAGACTAGCCTTTCCCATATATGTGATGGTATATGCATAGTTGATTGGTTAATTTCATCTTAGCATTTTTCCATATTTGTGATGGTATATGCGTAAAATAAATATGTTGGTTATGTTAGTTTATTTCAGCATTTTTCCATATTTGTGATGATGTATGCATAGAATAAATAGGTTGATTATGTTAGTTTATTTCAGCATTTTTCCATATTTGTGATGGTGTATGCATAAAATAAAGAGGTTGGTTAGGTAAATATTGGTATGAAATTATTTTTGCATCTCAAATAGAGATATCGATATGTGATGTGGATGAAAAAATAAAAGGTAAAATGCTCATGCATTAGCAAAGACCATATTTTAGAACATAAATAGGCTCAAGAAAATGAGCCTCTTTCATGCATTATATCTTTGAACCATTATGTTTGTTAGAGAAGCATCATGTTTACATCATGTTAAGTGAGATTCATAGTCCCTTGAAAGAGTATGAGGGAAAAATGGGTATAATGAGGGAAAATGTTTAGATAGCATAACCTACCAAGTAGAAATGATATGTCCCTTTTGTGGGTGACATGAGAGATAATATAGGCAAGTCCATGACTTAAAGTTTTTTTTGTGTACGCTGATCAATGTAGGAAGCCTACAATGGGATTTTGTATAGGTTAATGTCGTGCAAAGAGGTAAAGATCCCTTTTTATTTGTTTTTCCCTTTGAGAACAAATCTTGGCTTAGCCATCCTTTAAGGGAGTAGTCTAAGAATTTGTTTTTTTTAAATAGTTGTCCTTTAAGGGAGCAGTCTATTGATAGTAGTAGAGGGAAGTTACATAATTATCATTTAAGGGAGCAATCTGCATATGAAAAACATGACCTAAGATTTGATAACCTTATCAAATATCCCATTTTTTATTATTATTATTTTTTTTACTTTTAGTCATGGACAAGACTATAGAGGCTTATGAGTTTTCCACTATGAGGATAAAACCATACCACTATGTAAGTTATTTAAGTGTATAGGAGTAAGGGTGAAGAGGAAGGAAAATAAATGTAATAGGGATGCTCAAGGGATGAACTCAAGTTAAATATGAAGTAAAGCAATGCTAGTTTAAAAAAAGAAAGGTCATAGATGCAAGGCATTTAAAGGCTCAAGTTTTGGCCTTCCTTTAAGAGAAGACAAGTGATAAGTTATTAAACCATACTTGTGAGTTATGATATAAGGTCCAAGCCAATTAAGAGAAAATTTACCTCATTTTCTTTTCTTCATGTTTGTCACACGTTGATTTTCTTTCAAGACAAGATCTCCTTTATTGAAATCTTGCTCTTTGATGTTTTTGTTATAAGCATGTTTGGTACGCTCTTGATAGATTTGGAGGTGGTTGAGGGCTATGAGAAAATGTTCATCAAGAAATTTAAGTTAGGCCAAACATTCTTGGTGAAATTCATCGTTAGTATGTCATGTAGATAAATGCAAATAGAAGGAATCTAGACCTCAAGAGGTAAAATAGCCTTTATCTCATATACCAATGAAAAAGGTGTAGAACCCATAGGAGTTCGAATGCTAGTGTGGTAAGCCCATAAAGTGAAAGGAATGTGTGTGTGCCAATCCTTGTCCATATCATTGACTACTTTCATGATAATGTTGGTCAAAGTTTTGTTAGAAGCTTTTGCTTGTCTATTAGCTTGGGGATAGTATGGTGATGAGAAGATTAATTTTATTCTAAATGCATCACAAAGACCTTGATCAGTCTTGTTTTTGAAAGACTTACCATTATCATTTATAATCTTGTAAGGTACACCAAAATGATAGATGATGTGATGGTTAATGAAGTCAATAATTTTTTTAGCTTTATTGGAGATGAGAGGGATGGCCTTGACCCACTTGGTGAAGCATTTAGTGGTAGTAATGATAGAATGATGATGGAGTGATGAATGAGGGTTAATATCTCTAATTAGATCTAATCCCCATTGGTAAAAGGGCCAATATTCTTTGGAAACTTGAAATGCATGATTGAGAACATGAAGGAGGTTAGCATGTTGTTGACACTTGACACAATACTGAACATAATCAACATAATCTTGATGAAGTGTGGGACAATAATAGCCAAGTCAAATAATATGTTTAGAAACTATGTGACCATTAAAATTTCCACCATAAATACCATCATGGACTTCCTTAATAGCAAAGGGAGTCTTAATAATAGTTAGGCATCTAAGGATAAGACCATCAAAAGTTTGCTTGTAGACAAGTCCCATTAGTATAGTGTAATGAGCAACATGATTTATGAAGGCCCATTTCTTATTATTAGAAAGATCAGGAAGGGTAATAGAGAAGGATATATAATTTTTGAGTTTTTTGTACCATAATTCTTATGGGTTGGTTATTACATTTTTGAAAAAGAGGATGTTAGCTGACACATAGGAGGGTAATGTTAAGTGATGCACGGTGATAGATTCTCTAAGAGGAGGATGAAGAGGGTATGTGTAAAGCAAGTGAATCCATCATTTCAGCAAACTTATTTGTAGATCAAGGAATATTTTACAAGAGATAAGAGTCAAATGATCCCAAGAGTGTATCTACATGATGTTTATACCACTGTAGAATTTCATTTTTGCATAGGTAGGAACCATTAACTTGGTTAACCACTAGCTGAGAATCACTAAAAATGGTTATGGATTTGATACCTAAGAAGAGAGTTATTTGAAGTCCTATAATCAAAGCTTCATATTTATCCATATTGTTAGTGCATTCAAAATCTAGTTTAAATGACAAAGGCATAGGCTCATTGTCTAGAGGAATAAGTATGACCCCCACACCCCCACTATGTTGGCATTTAGATCCATCAAAAACATAATCATTTGATAGGAGATGTCATTGGTACAGAGTGTTACAATAGATTCATCAAGGAATTCAAGGTTTTAAGGTTGATTATCAGGTAAAGGGGCAGTAGCTAACTAGTCAGCGATTATTTTCCCTTTAATGGATTTTTGTTGAATGAACTCTAAGTCAAATTCAGCAAGAAGCATGAGCCACCAAGCTACATGTTGGTTGTGATATGGTTTGGAATGCATGTATTTGAGAGGATCAGTATGGGTGACCATATAATTTTTTTGATTTAGGAGATAATGGTGAAGCTTAGAGGCAAAAAATACCAATGCAAGGCAAAGTTTTTTAGTATGCTTATATCGAGTCTCATAATCAATAAGTATGTAGCTTATGTAATAAACCACCTACTCTTGATGTTGGTCATCTTAATGTGTAATCATAGCACCTAGAGAATGGTCTATTTTAGAGATGTATAGGTAAAAAGGTTGATTTTCCTTAGGTGGAATAAGAATCGATGGGGAAATGAGGTATTGTTTAAGTGCATCAAAGGCTTTTTGGCAATCTATATTCTATTAAGAGACATCCTTTTTGAGGAGATGGTGAAAGGGTTGGTAGTGATCAGATAACTAGGAAATGAAGCATTGAATTGAATAAAGTTTGCCTTGTAGGCTATGGAGTTATTTTATATTAGTAGGTGGGGGAATCTATAGGATTACTCTAACCTTATCAAGATCAATGTTGATACCATGGAGAGAAATGATAAAACCTAAGAGTTTACCAAAAATAAAATGAAAGAAACATTTCTTTGGGTTTAGTCAAACATTATATTTGAGGAGATGAGTGAATATGGTTTTGAGGATTTTCAAGTTTTCTTGATGAATTTTAGACTTTATGAGTAAGTCATCCACATAATCCTCCATAATATTATGTAGAAGATCATGGAAAAGTAGGTCATGGCACATTGGTAAGTTACACCAGCATTTTTTAGGCCAAAAGGCATGCCCCAATAATAGAAATTCCCCCATTGGGTAATAAAGGTGGTCTTATGTTGATCCTCAAGAGTGACCAAGATTTGATTATATCTACAGAATCCATCCATAAGTGATAACATCTCATGGTTAGCCGTTAGATCAATAAGTTAGTCGATACTAGGCAATGGGAAATCATCTTTTGGATAAGCAAGGTTTAAATCATGATAGTCAGTGTAAATATTGATTCCTCCAGTCACTTTTGTGATAGGAAAAATATTGAAAATCCATTGTGGGTAGTCGATGGGTTAGATAAAGTTAACAAAAAGGAGGCATTGGAGTTTTTTGATAAGGAGAGTGATACAAGGATGCATTTTATGAAGTTTATGCTTAACGAGTTTAACATCTTAATTGGTGACAATGTTATGGGTGATGATAGATGGGTCAATACCAGGAATGTCATTATAATACCAAGTGAAGGATTTGCTATGGTCATTAAGAAATATGGAATAATCATCTTGCTTAGAAGAATCTAAATATTGGCCAATCTTGAGGACACAGTTTGATGTCAATGGTTGATTAATTTTACATAGCCTAGGTTTTGAATGGGAGTAATCTTTGATATAAGAATCATCCATACCCATATAGGTGATAATTGCATAATCATCCTAGTATTGGATAGTGTTAATAGTGGAAGAATCTTCATCAATTATTTTAGGATGAACGAGAGGAAGAGACCTTGTTTCCTTACCCTGACGGTAGGTGAGAGGCCCCAAATGGATGGCATTTATTGAAAAAAAAATAGGAGGTATAGATACCTTTAATTAAATAGGTGATTGTGGAGAAGAAGGTGGAGAAGGAGAGACTGGTTCTTTGAAAATTGGTTCATGAAAGGTTTTAGTGAGTTTATTTGGTTCATTATATCCCACCTCATGCCTCTTTTTGGCATTTTTAATGGTGTTGCTAGTAGGATATTCAATAGGCATGTGGACACCTTATTCATAATGACCCAAACCAAATCCTTTCTAGGCATGCCTATAGAGATAGGTGTGAGTGAATCTAGGGTTTCTTAAGAAAGAGAAGTCACAGGTAAATAGTTGTGGTGAAGAAGACAGATTGTTGATAGTGGGAGCTTGATCAATTCCTCCATATGTGAAATTGGTTTGAAGGTTAGGGGGCCCATAAGGGATGACCATCCCAACACAAAGGTTATAATATAGGTGCATGTGAAGCCATACATATTCTTTTGGATTATATAACATGTCAAGTGTCAACAAATGATATTTGTTGAGTGACAATAATTAAAAGGTCTCCTCCATGGGATCTTTATCAAGAATTTGTGTTGTTGGTATCTATGTAACTATAAGAGTGGAGCTTGTGGAAGATTAAGAATCATCATAAAAAGAAGATGATGTTTTCAATAGGATGAGAACATCATTGGGACTATAGGCCATATTACATGATTTAAATAGAGGTGGGTCAATAGGTATAACATGTACTTTTGCATCATGCTCAAACTTGACATAGTGGTGCAAAGTCAAGGGTACGCATGCCATAGCATGTATCCAAGGTCATATAAGCATTATGTTATATTATAAATCTCCTTCCACAACATAGAAGAACTCAGAAATTATGTGGGGGCCTACATGAATACGTAAGATAATAGTGCCCACCATAGTAGATGTAGTGTCATTAAAGGAATGGAGTACCATATTAGTTTGAGACATGAAATTATTGGGAAGGGCTAGTTGTTTGTAGGCATGGGTGGAAATAATATTAATATTGGCTCCCCCATCAATCATAACTCTCTTGATATGAGTTTGATCAATACATGCATTAATAAAAAGGGTAAAATATTGATCTTAAGGGTGTTAAATTGGAATTTTTGAATTACTAAAAGAAATTAGGGAGACAAAATTAAGGGATCTAACCAAAGCTACAAGAGGTTGGGGATAATTTTATTGTACCTCAATTTCTTTCAAAGCACTAGTCAAAGCTTGACAGTTTTGGGATGAACTTTGGATTAACTCATACAAAGACATCTTCACAGGATTTTGGTGAAGTTGCTTCACCATTGAGCTTTGAATGATTTCTGAAGATGTTTTAGGAACACCCAAGATGGAAATATTAGGATTAGTAATGGGAGTGTCTTTGGTGAAGGGATGAGTCCAAGGTGTAGTGACCTTTTCCTTAGCTTTAGCCTTTTAGTTTTGTGACCTTATGGCCACATTAACTATGTTGATTTGAACAGTTGTTAGAGGAGGTGGTAAAGGGGTGACAACAACATCTTTGGGTTTGAATTTTGGTGGAATAGTAGGAGGCATTGTATATTTCAAAGGTGGAATAATAGGAAGGTTAATAGTAGTGTCATAAAAAAGGGTGTCAACATCAAAGTATTACTGAATAACTATTGTAAGGGCTTTACAATTCTCAATATCATGTCCAATTGAATGATGATATAAATAAATTTGTGTATCATCAAACCAAGATGGCTTACATCCAAGAGGACTATAAGGCTTAATGGGAGTAAGAGTTATTACTAAAGCTTTCAATAACTGATGTAAGAAAAAGATTTGGGAGCCTTCAAGTGGGCTTATGCTTGTTGTACTAATATGAGTGGATACCTTATTTTGTTTTGATGTTGGAAGAGTGATTATACATGGTGTCCTATTTGGTGATATAGAAGTTACATGTTTTGTTGTCACTTTCTTAGTTTCAGATGTGAGAGGTCTACTAGATGGAAAAGGCAAGAGTGGTGGTAACTTAACCTTTTGTTTGGCTTGGTTAGATGATATTCCAACTAAAGTAGAAGGGTGTGGTCCCAAAATGGATGGTAAAGTTGAGGGTTAAAGAAGGGATTGGTGAGGTCTAAGCATCTTAACATTCTTCTATATTCTAGGGTGAGAACTCTAATTTGTGGTTGAGGAGTTAAATCTAATTTCACCTATGGATGAATTAAATTATAAATGGGACATACACCCAAGGGATTAATCTACTTTAATGTAATATATTCTTGTGAGGATGAGGGTTTTAACATAGATGGTTGAACTTCAGTTGATTTTGGTGAAGCATTTCTAGCTTTATCAAAGACCTTAGGGTAAAGGGTAGTAACAAGATTGGTGGTAAAAGCCAACATTCATTATGTTGGATATGGAGTCTTTAGCTAGTCCCAAAATGCCACATGGTCAAGCTTCATAGAGTCAAGAAATTTTAGACTTTTTACCAAATGTGAGAAGGGTTTTGACAAAGTTGACGTAGGCCTTACAGTTGTGTTTTTAGAAATCTATAGTGTTTGAGAAAGAGGGAAATTGTTGGTTTTTGCTACTTCAGGCCAAAGATGAGAAAGAACCACAATGGGGTCTTCTTCGATAGAGATGGGAGAAGAGACTTGATCTGCCATGGGTGGAGAGGAGGTAGGCAAATTAGGTTCCTTAAGAAGGTAAAGCATAAGTATTATGGCTCCCTCAATATGTGGGTAAGGCATGGGTAAAGTATGATCCTCCATAGGTAAAAGAATGGGTAAGAGTGGTGCAATTAGAGTTGGCAAAATAGGTCTCTCATCTATTATGGAAGTAGATGATATGGACTCTTCTAGGTGCAAAGGTGAAGTGGGTGGGGTACCATTCTCTATATGTGGAGGAAAAGTAGGGGAAGAAGGTCCCTCAAGAGGGTATAATGCAAGAATGATGTTTCCTTCAACATGTTGTTAAGGGATAGGTAGAGTGTGGTCTTCAACTAGTAAGAGGATAGGTAATATTGGTTGAAATGGAATTGGGATTACAATCTCCTCAAGTGGCAAAAGGAGTGGCAAACGAGGATCTTCCTCTCGAGGGAGTGGAATGGGTGAAATAGGATTTTCTATCTGATGAGGAAGAATGGGAAAAATAGATGCCATGGAATGTGGGGGAGGAGTCAATGAAATAGGTGTCTCCTATTGAGGGGATAGTTAAACTAAAAATAAAGGAAAGACCATATTAACTGTATGGATATTATGATCTCCTGAGTTAGCTGTGGACTAGACAATATTTTGATTTATTGAATGGTTAGGAAAAGGGTGTTTGAACACATCCATACTTTTATTGAGAGGTGTGTTAGGATTATCCAAGACAATCTCACCTCTATCAAGCATATCTTGAATAATGTTGTTGAGTATCTTGCAATTATTAGAGTTGTGACCTTGAACTTGATAGTAACCATAAAACTCATCTTTCTTATACTAGGTTGGGATAGGATGGGAAGGGTAAAACTTTATAGAAGGTTTAATCTAAGGAAGGGTTATGACACCTTATTTCAATAGTTTCTCCAAGATGGATGTATATGACTCCCCAATGGGATTGTATTGTCTTTGTTCATAAAGTCATTGGAATTGCTTGGTTTGATTTTGAGAAGTCAAAGAATTTGATTGGTTTATGATTGTGGAAGAGGTTGAATTAACAACCACTACATTGGTAGAGCCTTTAGCCTTTTGGTTAGAGGGAAAAGTTTTAGAGGAGGAGTCATTTGTCTTAGTATTGGGATTCTTACTGCACAACTTGACTTTGCCTTCATCAATAGTGCAAACCTTGAGTTTTGTGCCATTGTAAAACCTTTATAAAATGTGCAAAAAGTTTGTACCTAAAGTGTGGATGAGATGTACTTAGTACATGCCCTTGAGAAAATCTCAATAAGTTGAAGTTGGGGTAAGAATAAGGAGAGTTTATTGATTAAGGTTCTCCAATGAGTGACAAAATCAATAATAGACTCTCATCAAATTGTTTGATAGAATAAAGGTCTATTATAGAAACCTTCTTAAAAATTTTAATAGAGAAATGGTCTATGAATATTTGTGCAAGTTTGGTAAATTAGAAAGGGAAATGTTGGGGTATAGATCTATACCAATCCAAGGTAGCACCTAAAAGAGACATGTTAACCATTTTAGCCTTGTAGGCCAAAATTGGTCTCCTTCCCTTGCTCTTCTGAGCCATTTTCAAATTTTATTTTTTGCACAAGTCTTTTGATATAAGGAGGAACTAGTTCAATGGTTTGACATCGGGGTCTAATGCCATGAGATTTCCAAGAACTTTGAACTTGAACTTTGAACCATTGTTGGTTCAAAGGTTTGGTTCATTGGCTTGGTTCATCAGCTTGGTTTAACACTTTGGTTCATTGGCTTGGTTCATCGACTTGGTTCATCGGCTTGGTTCAAATTCTTGGTTCAATACTTTGGTTCAAAGGTTTGGTTCAACAGCTTGGTTCAAAGGCTCGGTTTAAAGATTTGGTTTAACACTTTGGTTCATTTGATTGGTTCAAAGGCTTGGTTCAATACTTTGGTTCAAAGGTTTGGTTTATCGGCTTGGTTCAATGATTTGGTTCAAAGGTTTGGTTCAAAGGCTTGGTTTAATGCTTTGGTTCATTAGCTTGGTTCAAAGGTTTGGTTCATCAGCTTGGTTCAGCGGTTGGTTCAAGCGATTGGTTCAAGCACTTGGTTCAATCGCTTTGAACTTGGAAATATTAAACCATTAAACCATTAAATAGTTGAACCATTTTTAAGCAGTTGGTTCAAGCAATTAATTCAAGCAATTGGTTCAAGTGATTGGTTCAAGCACTCAGTTCAATCAAAGGGTTCAATCAGTTGGTTCAAAGCGGTTGGTTCAAGTGGTCAAATGAATGAGCAAAACATAGTTTTGAACCATTGAACCGTTGAAATGTTGAACTAATTATTGGCTCAATTGGTCAGTTCAATCGGAAGGATTAAGGGATTCTCCCAAAGCTTGAAGGACAAGTTCCCTTATGGAGGGTAGGGAACACTTATAAAGAGATCAAAGAAAGGCCGAAGGAATCGACCAAATGGTGATAGACGCATGAATGTCAACTTTACAGAAATGAAATAGTTGTTGATCCTTAAATAAAAGGTGTGAACCTAAAGGAATTTAAAGGCTTAAAGCCAGAAGGAATAAATCATCGATGAGGGATCCTGAAGAGCCAAAAAATTAGTAGAAGATAGCCCCCGAAGGATGAAGGAACCAGAAAAGACAAAGCCAGGAAGAGGCAAAAGAGTCAAGTGCAAAAATGGACAAAATAGTCCAAGTGGAAAAGGAAGGGGTCAAATCAAGGAGTTACTCCGACAGTTGACACAGTATCTACCAATTGGTCATTAAGAGGTGCGAACAGTGAATAGTGTGATCCATTTTTATTCACTTTGCATTGATGAGTAGACAGACCACATGAATGCCTTAAAAGAGTGGTCTTGTTTGTAGACAAATGGTGTGGCCCATAATTTCACATATGACATTTAATATATCTTAAACACCTAAAATCAAAATAGGAGTCAACATAGCATTATCTATCAAGTGGCTTCCTCTTCCCAATGCTCAGAATGCACATGGGCCATTTGTAAAAGGGTGCCAAAAGGCCTCTTTCTTCCTCTATATATTGAAAACTTCTCATTTTGAGAAAAGGATCTCTCATGTTGTAAGGTGAAGCCCTGCTAATTTTCACCTAGAATCAATAAAATACACATTTTTTACCTCTATTCTGGTTGGATATATCTCTTAGTGTGTCTAAGTGTTAAACTTATGTTCAGTCATTTCTTTTTTAATGCTTTGATAGGATTGATACCAACACACATGGTATATACAAAGCACCATCCCTGTAGGTGATAAGAAGAGCTATATCTAGAGCATAGAGGCAAAAAGAGGTTACTAGACAGTGTGTTTTTCCTACAGTGCCTATGATAAGTTCCTTTTTTGTGTGTTTCCATTAAAGCCTCCCTGTCAAGCTCCCTGTAGCCTAGTCCTTTTACCAGTTAAAGTGTATATATGTGTTCTTATGGTTCAGAGTGTGAGTATGAGTAGATAAAACTTGTTTGGTGCATCAGCCTCTTAGGTTAGGTTCTATTTTTTAGTAATCCTTCTCTCTTTTCAACCCCCTATTTTATATATATATATATATATATATATATATATATATATATATATATATATATTAGCAACTTACTGGAATAACTTAGATGCATCAAAGGGAGTTAGCCCTTATCTAGAGACTCTTCTCTCAGTTTTTATAGACCCACAGGTAAGAGAGGAGTTTCCATTGTGATGCATGGAAGACAAGAGCTCAGCCTCCTATCAAGGGTGCAATCCACCACATTAATAGTTTTTAGTATGCCCGATGGGACCAAGTTTTAACACTCAAAAAATTTCTAGGATTGATGTTGGTCCTGTTACAATAAAATAAACCATTTTCAGCATCTGGCAACTCCACTGGGGAACATCAGTCTCTTCAGTTAAAGACCAATCTCACCTCCTATGCCTAAAATCACCACATGTTCTACTGTTAAGGGTGTCCCTTTTGAATTCATGAAATTTCCCTTGAACTTAATAAAGTGACTGAGGTTTGAAAAAACTCATCCTTATTCAGCAAATCACCTTCCCAAACTTGCTATAAGATACACCCACACAAGAAGGCCCCAGTCGAATTATGCCATAGCCATGGCTTTACCTTTTGTGTCCTTTCATGGTCAAAGTCCTTTGAATCTCCTGCATTATTGCCTAATTCCAAGAGTAGTCCTTAAAAGTATGCCTCCCTTTAATGGAGAAGGGCCTATTACCACTATCGAACACATCAGAAAAATTACTAACCTTTGCAATATTCACAATGTCACTGAAGAAAACATTGTGATCAGATTTTTGGCATTGTCTTTTAAGGGCAAGGTTTTGGACTGGTAGGGGACTTTGCCCATGAATTTAGTTAGTTCTTGGAATAAATTGGGCACCCTCTTAATGAATATATTTGGGGAGAAGAGCGATCAGCTTTCACTTACCAAGAAACTGACCACTATGAAAAGAGCTCCACATGAATTCATGCAAGATTTCAACACTCAATTTCAGAAGACATGGGATAGAATCCCCATTTTGGTAAGGCCAAATCTGAGCTATGCTTTCCTCTATTATTTTAAAGCATTGAATAGTGACATTGCTATTATGATACAATCCATGGGAAGACATATGTTGCCTGCCGCCTATGACATAGCTATAGTAGCTGAGAATTGCCTGGTGCAGGCTAGAAAAATAGCTCCTATGCCTCATATGCCACTCTTCCTTGAATTGATACCTCTAATATAGACTGTTGCACCCACCTTAGCTCTTCTGCTCAGCATAGAGAAGCTAACTACTACTTCATCCAATGACCTCCATGAAGTCAAAAGCCTATTACAAAGCATAATAAATGAACTAGTGGCTCTTAAAAGGAAGCAAGCTCAAGGCAATCGACCAAATCAAGGATATCAGTAGTATGGGCAAGAAAATAGACCCCTTTCTAGAATTACAACCAAGGGTAGGGTTAGTTTGCATAAGCTATACCTTTTCAAGGCTATAATCCAGGCACCCCTTCATCATACAAGGCTCTAGCACCCGCTCAAAACAATTTGGTACAAGAATAGCCTAGTTGCTCAACCATGGGATATGGTCAAGATCAATCTATTTATATGAATGAAATGTTGATTCACTACACAAATGCACAAGACAATTAGGTAGCCACTCAAATCCCAAGCTTTGAGGCTTTAGTGCAACTTGACATGGGCAGCAGTCAGACTTAGCCCAATTCTACTCTCATGAATCACCTAAAAGGTGAGTTATATGTAGCCAACTACATGGTTAGTGCAGACAATCAGGGTGACTATGTCACAGCCAACACAAGGTCAAAAAGGAGAGCAATGGAAGAACCTCAAGTAGCTACTCAAATGTCAGCACCATCTTTTTCATCACATATAAACCAAAAGGTTCCAAACTTCAGACCTTTGGTTGCACCTTTAGCTCCTCAGCCTGCACCTTAGGCTGTAAGTAATCCCAAAAAAATTTTGAAAGAAGGAAACCCTCAAGTCAACATGGTAGACCAAATAAATAATCTACACATGAACATCTCCTTGTGGGATTCATTATCAATACTAGGACAAAAGGACATGCTGCAAAAGGAATTGCACGGGCTGAATGAACAAGCTATCCCAGCAAAAATTGATAATGTTTTGATGATGAATGGGCAATCTTCCACATCAGGCCAAGTTAAGAAAGAGGAAAAGGTTCCCCCCCTTTATTTATCCTTGGTCATAGGATATTTCTTGGTGCATAATTGCATCATCGATAGTGGAGTAAGCACCTCAGTAATGCCCAAATGCATAGCTGATAAGTTAGGGCTAAAATATGAAGAAATGACTAATAGAGTCTTATAGCTGGATGGAACACTAGCAAAGACACTTGGGGTGGTGAAAGGTTTGAGCTTGACATTACATGCTTGCCTGACCTTCTTAGTTCCCCATAATGTGGTAGTGGTAGATGTCCCTCCTTACTTTTCTATTTGCTTATCCAGGGATTTCACATCTAAGATAGGTGGCTACCTAACAGCAAACTAGTCTTATTAGGTTTTTAGAACCAAGTATAGGATTAAGGTTAAGATTGAATCAAAACCACTCCACAGAGATCATCTAGAACCATACTCGCTCAAGGTGGAAAATGTCAACTATGCCATTATTGACCAGGAAGAATTCCTAGTAGATCAATCTCCATCCTCTGCCCTTGAAAGAGTTGTTGACCTGCTCTTAGATGAATGGGGAAGTGACAACTTTGAGCATGATCCTTACAAATTAATAGAAGAGGCATGCCTTGGGATTTGTTGCATGCATGAAGAGGGTACTTTTATACTGAATCTGATGAAAGTAAGCCAACAAAGCTCAAGTTTATGGCAGCTTTTCTTTGATGGCTCAAGAAGTAAGTTGGGAGATAGTGGTGGAGTGGTGATAGTTTCTCCTTCAAAGGAGAAATACTTTTCAGCTTTCAAGTTTTAGTTTTCTTGCATGAGTAATGTTGTGGAGTAAGAATCACTCATCCATGGTTTGGAGTGGGTGAGGAAAAGAGGAATCAAAGAGATGTAGGTTTTTGGTGACAATGAGTTGATTGTGAATCAGGTGTTTGACAGTGACCAGCAAATAGCACTCTTCTTGCAAGAAGTTGAGTTTACTACTAAAAACTAGGCTAAATTATAGCAACAGTATGGCAGCCAAATCATTTAGCTGAAGAACAATAAACTTCCCAAAGGCTTGGTCACTCTCAAGAGTATCTTAAATGAATATGACTATTTGAAAAGTGATAAGGCAAGCATCATGACTAAGGAGGAGAACTATGAAAAGGTTGAAATATTCAAAGATAAGCTACTTGCACTTGGAAAAGTGTGCACAGACCATGAAAGGTAAGCCTTCACCTTGTTGTGCTAAGAGTTTGATGATGTCTTCGATTGGGAGTATAGTGATTTGAAGGGTTTTGACACAAGTTTGGCCCAACATACCATTGAACTAGAAGAAGGCCCAACATACCATTTAACTAAAAGAAGGCACCAAGTTGATCAAGTAGAAGCAAAGGCCTGTTAACCCAAAGATTGAACCTCTCATGTGAAAGGAACTCACCAAGTTGATTGAGTCTAGGATAATATTTCCAATCAAACACTCTTCTTGGCTGGCCAATCTTTTTCTTGTTTGGAAAAAGAATGGGGAGATCAGATTATGTGTAGATTTCAAAAATCTCAATAGAGTCTCTTTGAAGGACCATTATCCTCTCCCAAGCATGGAGCAGATCCTTCAAATGGTGATAGGAAGTGAGCATTTCTCCCTCCTGGATGGGTATTCAAGATATAATTAGATTTTGGTATAAGACTGTGACTAGTACAAGATAGCCTTCACTACCAAATGGGGGACATTTGCTTATAGGAAAATGCCATTCAGACTGTTTAATGCTAGTGCCACCTTTTAGCGAGCCATGAACATGGCCTTTTGAGGCCTGATTAATAACATTGTGCTGGTGTATTTTGATGATGTGATACTATTCTCTAAAGAGGTGGGCCAACACATGAAACACCTTAGAAAAATATTTAAGAAGTGTAGAGAGTTTGGTATCTCTCTCAACCCAAAAAAATGCGTGTTCGTTGTCCATGAGGGTAAACTTCTTGGCCATGTTGTTTCCAAGGAAGGCTTGACCATTGATCTAGAGAGAGTTCACTCCATCCTGGAGCTATCCTTGCCTAAACACAAGAAGGGCTTGTAGATCTTATTTGGCAAAATAAATTTCATCCAGAGATTTATTCTAAATTTTTCACAGACAGTCAAGCCATTGACCTCTATGTTGAAAAAGGATGAGAAGCTCACATGGACAATGCAAAGAAGGGATAGCTTTAAAGATAGCAGGCTATCGCCCAGGCTCCTACCTTGATCAGTCCTAACTTCACTAATAATTTCAACCTCTACACCTTTGGAAATGAAGAGGTAATCTCCTCTATGCTTACCTAAGTGAATGGTGATAACCTTGAGCAACAACTTGCATTTTTTAGCCAAGGCCTAGAGGGTTTTGGGGTCAGGTATATATATGTGGAGAAGCAAGTCCTTGCAATCATACAGAGTCTAAATAAATTTAGGCATATGTTGTCCAACAACAAAATTCACCTCATGGTTCCACATCCTGGCATCAAGGATTTCTTGACCAACCATGACCTAAATGAAAAGAGAGTGGGGTGGATCACTAAGGTAATGGAATACAATGTGGATATCAAGATCACCAAGCTAGTAAGAGGGAGATGCCTATGTGAACACCTTGTTGTAGACTTTAAATAGCAAAAGGAGGATAGTTTGCTAATTCATGATGTAGCTATAATTTAAAAACTAGCTGTTATGAAGGATTAGACATCAGACTCGAGGTGTTTTTTTCTCACTAGTGAGTGCCCGCAGGGCCTTGATAGGACCAAGAGGAGGAATTTTAAACTCTAATATCTCCCTTATGTCTTGATTTATGGAGTGTTGTTTAGAATGGATATCTCAGGAGTGCTTTTAAGGTACATAGACCCAAATCAGGTCAATAGGGTGATGTCTAAATTCCATGATGGGCTAGTTGGTGGTCACTTTGCTCCTAGGCCTACAAATGTGAGAATAATGAGAGCTGGTTACTTCTGGCCTACTCTATCTAGAGACACTCATGACTAGGTATGAAAGTGATAGAAGTGTGCACTCTTTGATGGGAAGCAATGGTTGGTTGCCATGCCTTTACAGCCTATTCAGGTAGATCAGCCATTCATGCAATGGGGCCTTAACTTTATAGGGATGATTAACACTCCCTCCAGTGCTGGACACAAGTGGGTCCTGACTTCCATAGACTACTTCACAAGATGGGTAGAGGCTATCACTTTGAAGGAAGCCAATGAAAGTACAGTCCTAGATTTTTATGAGGACCTGGTGGCAAAGTTTGGGATTCCAACTACCATCATCTCAAATAATGCTTTAGCTTTTTTGGGAACTAAAACAAGTGAATGGGCATTGAGATATGGTATCTATCTTAGCACTTCATCAAATTATTACCCACAGGGGAATGGGCTAGCTGAGTCCACCAATAAGAATCTGATCAGGATTATCAAAATAATAATGGAGGATAATCAGAGAACTTGGCATGCGAAGTTGAAAATAGCCCTGTTGGTAGATAGGGTCACTCCAAAGAGAGTAATTGGTAATTCACCATACACGGTCATGTATGGAAGGGAAGCTAGGCTTCCTATTTCACTTGAGTTTCCATCCTTGGACCTTGCTCACCTACTATAGTTAGAAGAAGGAAATAGCATAGAGGTTAGGCTATGCGAGTTGATGGAGCTTCAAGAGACAAGGGACCAAGCTATGGATTCTATGACCAGCCACCAATAGCAGATGAAGAAACACTTCAACAAGAAATCTTCATCAAAAGGTTTTTCTGAAGGAGACATCATCTTGAAATGGGATGTGGACTGAGCTAAGTCTAGAAAGCACGCGAAGTTTGATGCCCTATGGAGTGGTCCATACGTCATCAACTTAGTGCAAGTAGCACAATGCGTTCTAACTCTCCAGGTTAGATGGTGAAGAACTATATATCCTAGTAAATGGGATACATCATAAGCATTATCACTAAGCCCTCCTCCCATCATGTATATATTTTCTTTTTTTTTCCCTATTTTCCTTAAGTATTTTTGCACATGTTAGTAGTTTTCTTAATCTTGTGTGTGTTTCATTTCATTTTGGGGTAAGAACTTCATGATTGATTCTTGGATATCTCAAGGTGGTTGCTAACTTTTCAAGCTACGTTCTAACTCCATGCCTAATGGGCTTTGAGGCTACAATTTTCTAAGCATAGTAGGCATGCTTCCCCTGGGAATCACTAATTTATTAACCATTTTGGCCCTACAGGCCAAAATTAGTCTCCTTCCCTTGTTTTTCTGAGCCATTTTCAAATTTGATTTTTTGCACAAGTCTTTCAGCAAAAAGAGGAACTAATTTAATGGTTCAACATCGGGGTCTAATGTCATGAGCTTTCTAAGAACTTTGAACTTGAACTTTAAACCATTGTTGGTTTAAAGGTTTGGATCATCAGCTTGGTTCATCGGCTTGGTTCAACGCTTTGGTTCATCAGCTTGGTTCATCGACTTGGTTCAAAGGCTTGGTTCAACACTTTAGTTCAAAGGTTTGGTTCATCAGCTTGGTTTAAAGGCTTGGCTCAACACTTTGGTTCAAAGGTTTAGTTCAACGCTTTGGTTCATCAGCTTGGTTCAACACTTTGGTTCAAAGGTTTGGTTCATCAGCTTGGTTTATCAGCTTGGTTCAAAGGTTTGGTTCAATGCTTTGGTTCAAAGGTTTGGTTCAATGCTTTGGTTCATCAGCTTGGTTCAAAGGTTTGGTTCATCAGCTTGGTTTAGCGGTTGGTTCAAGCGATTGGTTTAAGCGCTTAGTTCAATCACTTTAAACTTGGAAATATTAAACCATTGAACCATTAAATTGTTGAGCCATTATTGGTTCAAGTGATTGGTTCAAGCGATTGGTTCAAGTGATTGGTTCAAGCAATTGGTTTAAGTGCTTGGTTTAATCAAAGGGTTAAATCAGTTGGTTCAAAGCGGTTGGTTCAAGCAGTCAAATGAATGAGCAGAACATAGTTTTGAACCATTGAACCATTGAACTGTTGAACCAATTATTGGTTCAATCATAAGGTTCAAGGGATTCTCCCAAAGCCTGAAGGACAAGTGCCCTTGTGGAGGGTAGGGAACACTTGCAAAGGGATCAAATAAAAGGCTGAAGGAATTGACCAAATGGTGACAGGCATGTAAACGTCAACTTTACGACAATGAAATAGTTGTTGATCTTTAAATAAAAGGCACAAACCTGAAGAAATTCAAAGGCTTAAATATAGAAGGAAGAAATCATCAAGGAGGGAGTTTGAAGAGCCAAAAAATTAGCAGAAGATAGCCCTCGAAGGACAAAGGAACTAGAAAAGACAAAGCTAGGAAGAGGCAAAAGAGCCAAGTGTAGAAATGGACAAAATAGTCCAAGTGGCAAAGGAAGGGGTCAACTCAAGGATTTACTCTGATGGTTGACACAGTATCTACCAATTGGTCATCAAGAGGTGCAAACATTGAATGGCACGACCCATTTTTCTTCACTTTGCATTGATGAGCAAACAAACAATGTGAATGCCTTGAAGGAGCGGTCTTGTTTGCAAACAAATAGTGTGGCCCATAATTTCACATATGATTTTTAATATATCTTAAACACCTAAAATTAAAATAAGCGCTGACACAACATTATCTATTAAGCAAATTCCTCTTCCCAATGCTTGAAATGCACATGGGCCATTTCTAAAAGGGCGCCAAAAGGCCTCTTTCTTCCTCCATATATTGAAAAATTCTCATTTTGATAAAAGAATATCTCATGTTGTAAGGCAAAGCCCTGCTAATTTTCACCTAGAATTAATAAAATACGCATTTTTTACCTTTATTCTAGTTGGATATATCTCTGAGTGTGTCTGAGTGTTAAACTTGTGTTCAATAATTTCTTTCTTAATGCTTTCACAGGCTTGATACCAACACACCTAGTATATATAAAGCACCATCCCTGTAGGTGACAAAAAGAGATGTATCTGGAGCACAGAGGAAGAAGGAGGTTACTAGACAGTGTGCTTTTCCTATAGTGCCTATGGTAAGTTCCTTTTTTGTGTGTTTTCATTAAAGCCTTCCTGTCAAGCTCCCTGTAGCCTAGTCATTTTACTAGTTAAAGTGTATGTATGTGTTCTTATGGTTCAGAGTGTGAGTATGAGTAGATCAAACTTGTTTGGTTCATCACCCTCTTAGGTTAGGTTCTATTTTTTAGTAATCCTTCTCTCTTTTCAACCCCCCCCATTATATATATATATATATATATATATATATATATATATATATATATATATATATATATATATATGTATATCTATATATATATATATATATATATATACATATATATATATATACATATATATATATATATATGTATGTATGTATTAGCAACTTACTATAATAACTCAGATGTATCAAAGGGAGATATATATATATATATATATATATATATATATATATATATATATATATGTATGTATGTATTAGCAACTTACTATAATAACTCAGATGTATCAAAGGGAGCTAGCCCTTATCTAGAGACTCTCCTCTTAGTTTTTTTAGACACATAGGCAAGAGAGGAGTTTCCATTATGATGCGTGGAAGACAAGAGCTCAGCCTCCTATTGAGGGTGCAATCCACCATGTTAACAAGACATATGGAAAGTAGGAATTAATAATGTATCATCATGTCTTATTAAATAACAAGTGTGTCTAAATGCTTGAAAGTGCTATTGTGGGTTCTCTTTACTCTAAAAATGAGTAAATTTAGGGAGTTCCCATTGGATTTGATAAGGGAAAATAGTCATAGAAGCATGGATTGGTTCACTACATATCTGATCATAAGATAATACAGTCTTTAAACCAAAAATGGATGTCTCTAAATTAGACATCTTGTCCATTAGCATCTTAATGAGGTCTAGAGGAGGATTAGTTTGGAGGATTCCTCCTAAGTTATAGGGAAGCTAATAAGAAGTAGAGGGAGCTTGTGACATAGCTTGTTAAGGTTGTGTCAAGGAAACATAAGGATAATGAGTCATAAACTAAGGTGTGAAAGGAAAAGGGACTTATCTCATTGGGTTGGAGACTATGCCTTGGTTGGTTGTTGTTATTGTAGGTTGAATTATTGGCATGGTTAGACTGGATGAAGGGTGATTCATAACTCAGGTAATTATAGGCACAAGAATGGATATAATACATACCACTAAATTCTATAATGGGGTGTGACTTGGTTGAACTAGTTGTGGTTGTGAAAGTAAGGAAGTTACACCAATGTTTAGGTGGGATTGGGCAATTGGAGATGCCACATTTTAGACATTGTTTATAGTTGGGTTACTTGTCAAAGTGGTGGTTTCGGTAACCATGGGGAAAAGTGTGGATAAAATTGAAACTGAAGTTGTCTCCATCAAAGATTTTTTCATACCATAGAATGGGTCACCTGAAGATTTATCAGTTCAGCTCATAATAAGGTAATGCTGAAGAACTACCACATTGTGATCAAGAAATTTAGCAAAGTATTGATCTCCCTCAAGCACAATGAGAATTTGGTTAGGGTTAGGAGTAAGCTCCATATCTGAATTATGCTCCATGATAGAATTAGAAGTAATAGGGGAAGGTGGAAGTGGTTTTTGGCTTACATAATCGGCAAGAATTTTGGCTTGAGCTCGTGTCAATACCATGAAAAAGGTGGTTTAAAAATTCTTACTACCTTATATTTCAAATAGAATAAAGAAAAACTAGGTTTGAGTAGAGAAAAATTTGTTATTTTAGATTGTTATTTTGAGATGAAACTACACAGTTACCTATGTTGGTAGGGATGACCGATGTTTGTAGGAACAATTTTCTAACATTGGTGGAATAACTGATGTTGGTAGGTAAAGTCTCCTGATACTGATAATGTTAACCAATGTTAGTCATTGTAAAATCTTGAGAAATAGAATATTTGATGTTTTAAGAAATTAAAATCTAAAAATAGGTAAAATAGTGGATGTAAAAGGTTTGTGCAAGAGGGAATAACACTCAAAAAGCTTGAGATAATAGGTTATATAAATTAAGCTTTATAAAGAGCATTGATTTTGTGAATCAATAGAAAAAAATACTTACCAACTCAAAAATACAAAAGGAAATTGAAAAGAAAAAAATAACATTTAACCAGCAACTATTAAATCTTAGAGATTAATTTTTAGTCCCATGTTGGCTTATGCCTTAATCAGATAGTGAGAAGAGAATTTGGTTATCGAAGGTACTAGAAAGTAATCTAGAGATAGTTTTAGATTAGTTTTGGTGCTCAAGAGGAAATATATGTTAGACTAGGTACATGGCATGTTATAAGAGCTTGCTCTCCACACTTCATGAACCTAGAGCCGAGTCAGGCCACTTAGCCAAAATATACCCTTTGTCTAGAGATTATACTCCACTAGAGAATGTATTGGGTTCTCCCCTTGGTGGTGAAATCCAAGTAGGATAGATGGGTAGGGTAAGGTGATCCACTAGGTGATGAAATCTTGATGGGCTTTTTCTTAGGTTAATTTAAATGTTTTTTTATGTGAATGTGATTTGGTTGTGTAACATAGGTGTACTACGATTTATTCAAAATTCTTGTAATTAACTAGGTGAGTTAATATGCAACAAACAAACTATGAAATGCAATAAGTTTTAAACCCAAATCTTGAAATGTTTAGATTCAAATGAAAATAGAGAGGAAATAGGAATAGAATATGAATTTCACTATCCTAATGTGCATGCAAGAGGAAGTAAAGAAGGGATACACTTTTTTTTTGTAAAATAAAATGACAAATTATTTTTAGAGGCAAGGAGAAAAAAATGAAGCTTTCAATTTTAATGTTTTTTAAACAAAGAAATAAAATATTAAATTTTTTGTTTTTAATAAAAAATAGAAGGAAGAAAAACAAGAATGAAATTTCACTATAATGCACCTATATGAATGTTTAAAACAATAAATGAACCCAAGGAAAACTCTAGGGTCCCATCAGGCATGCTAGAAATGTTTCACTAAATTTTGTCTATTTTAAGTTTAAAGGAATATAGAGAGAAGGATGGGGATAGGTGATTAGAATGAACTTGGATTTAGTGTGCATGCCATATCCAAAAAAATTGAGCACTTCTCTTTGGCTGGGGAGGACTACCGATAGATAATAAAACACTACCATAAGATATTTGTTAGTAGATAAATGAGTGGGCTGCCAAGCTACATGCTTTTTCTAGGAAGTGTGAAACTTTCCTAGAGATGATAGTCCACTTTTTAGAGGTAAAATAATAATAAATAACTAAAAGAGAGGTAAAGAGAGAGTGAAAGAGAGATAATATTACCATTTTTAACAACTTTTTTGTAGCAGAGAGTGACATGGTGCAGGTAAGGTACTTTGTTGGTGTTTTAGAAGTTATTTGGGTAGGTTTTGGAGAGGCTAGGAAATTGATAGCCACCAATGTTAGTAGGAGTGTGACTGATATTAGTTAGGATGCTAATGTTGGTAGTGAGATGACCAATGTCAATTAGGCTATCGAGGTCGATAGGGGCAATAATTATCTGTGAGGTTACAAAAGGCTTTTCTAGGTCTAAGAGATGGTTTGGATCAGGTCAGAGAGGTTGAGAGAGTTAGGAGAAGGAGTTTATGGCTTGGTTAAGTCTGGTCAAAGGTTTGGTATTCATGTAAAAGGAAATAAGTAAGGAATCTTTGTAACTCCCTCATGTGGGTAGGGTTAGAAGTACATAAATCAGTACAAGGTAGATATAAAAAAATGGAAGAATAAATATTTAAATGACCTATAGTATCAGTGATATACTTAGATGTGGTGGTCACTAAATGATAAGTGCCAGGTTGATGGTTTTTATTTAGCAGTCCAAACTTGAATGCCCAAATAGAGAGAACAAGTATATGTTGTTGGTCCTCAAGAGCTCAATTATTGATGGTGATTGACTTATGTAGGGTGATTTTAACCTTGGATGTTGAAAATAGAATGCTCAGAGCTTGAAAAATATTAAGAATTGATTTTATTAATTTATGTTGACCTAAAATACAGGTTGGAGTTTGGCTTATATTGCCAACATCAGTGATCCCACCAATGTCGGTAGGTATCCCATCGATGTCAGTTATGGGTTGACTAATGGCAGTGGCCCTAGAATAGGTAAACCTTTATATTCTTGTCCTATTTTTTATTGTTGTACATGACAAGTGTGACACCCATTATAAAATGGTAAAAATAAGAGGTTAGGAAGGAAGTAGTTATTTAGGAATTTAGTTTGGGAGTGGGAATAAGTATTGGGTAGTTAGGATGAGAGGACCAGGTCTTGAGGTGACTCATTAAGGGAGAATTAGTCATAAGGTAAGGTGTCTAGGTAAGGCGGTAATAGGGGTTTTTGATTAAATTAATTAAGTATTTTAAATTAATTAAATATGTGAGGGGTAAAACTATGGGTTAAGGAGATTAATTGTTATTATTAAAATGGGTTTAGTGGGGTTTCAACATAGGGAGTTATACACATGTATGTAACATAATTTTGATGTTTACACTTAATATTTGGAATTAAATCCATAATTATCTTCATCATGACCTTGGAATAAGGGGAATTGAAGAGGCATGGGAGGCATTAACGAGGCATGGGTGACCCATAATCATGATATTTATGGCATTTATGGCCTAGGGATGTCTTCCTAAGAAATGATGTCACCTGATGATATAGTTAATAGGAATCAAGTTTAAAAAATAAATATTCAACAACTCTCATGGAAAATCCACTTAAGTTCTTGATTTTTATTAATTAGCTTTAAACAATATTAATCAACATTTATGCAATTATTTGAAAATTGGCCCTCAATTAATCAAAATGGTTAGAAAGTCATATTACTAGGTCATAAAAACTAGAGAGGAACTGGAAGATGATGTTAGATGTGTTGGATCTATATTCCCATTTAGGATGTTGCCAACACCAAATAATAAAGGTACATGATGTGTACCAATTAATTAGAAGAAAGAGTGATCTAGAGCACTAAATAGTAAAATTGTCATTTTGACTCAAAATGATTTGATCAAACTTAGCTGGCCCATAAAATGCATTTCCCTATTTAGGGATACTTTCACCTAAAATGGTACTTTTAAGTGACAAGTTTGAACCATTTAGGGCATTTTATGGGTTTTGACCTATAATGTGCATTTGGGTGCAGTTTGAGTAAGATTGGTAATTTCAACACAAATGTTGTTAAGAATTGGATGTCTACAATATGACCTATTTTTATTTACCTCATGATACTTTTTCTAGACATTAAAATTTTGGACAACTTAGTACTTAATGAATATAATTTACATTTATTTATGCTTATGTTTAAAATGGTTGTTTCATTAATTAAGTTTATATCATATACTTTTACTATTGTTTAGGTTATACTAGTTATTTTGTATGTTTAGATAGCAAGGATAAATCATGAGTGTAGGGATGTAGTAAACCTATAGCAATTAGGCAGGCCGAGCCATAACACCTGTATTAGTTTATTCTTAAAACCCTTAACAACTACTAGGTTGTATATTACAACCCATAAATATTATTGGATTGATTAAAACATCCATTAAAAACCTTAAATGGATCTCGTATCATATATAAATCTAAATTTACAAACATATAACATCATATAGCAATTGAAGACACATCTAGACAACCCATAGCAACTTCATGAAAATTATTTCAACCTATAGCCTAGCCAAAAAGATTCAACTACAAAATTAAGTTGTTAAGCCTGATGATTTATGGTGGTTAGTAAGGTAAGAATATGGATTACATAATGTATAATGGATTAGGATAATAATAAAATGGTTCACCACATTACTTATTTCCTTGTGAACCATATTTCTTTATTATTACAACCACATAAATGAATTGTTTTGTTCTTTGCAAAAACTATTTGGTTTGTTATGTAGATTAAATAAGATATTTTATTAGATTCCATTATAAAAATAAAAATATAATACTTTATTTAAGAGATTCTAGAATAATTTAGAAGGGGTTTATAAGAAGTAATAAATCATTTTTATTGTTGAGCATAATATAAAATATTTTTAATCTTTTCTATAGAAATAACCACATTGTTACATGATATTTAATTCAATAATATTTGGTTTTAATTAAATATAAGTTGTGTTAAAGGGAAGTATTAAAATTCATATTTGATCAAATAGGCCCCCCTTGTTATTATTTGTCTTAAATGTCATGAACTATTAGTATAATCCTTATTTATGTTGTGTGAGTAAGTATAATTTTTGTTTGAGTTATATGCATGTTCAATTATTAAGTTAATTCAATAAAAATTTGATATTTTTTTGAATGTTCTTAATTCTTAAGTAATTTTCCAAATTTATAAAACAAACAAGTTCATTTCCATTTTAGCATGTGTTCATTTCAATTACAATAAGTGTGATTTCCTTTTCAAGCATTTCACTTTCATGCAATTTACTTCATGTAAGTGTTTCCTATACACAACCTATAATCCCTCAATATTTAAAAAGAGTTATTGTTTCATATACAATGTTAACATATTTCCAAACTTACAGACACCGAACTGATAATTAATGAAAGTAGCATAGTCAATAAACCAAGTAGTTGCCCTTGGAAGAGGTTTATCAAGTTGTATGTGAGAATTTGGTTGTACACTAATCTAATTGGTGGTTTATTTATACACATAGATTACTTATTAACACCTATTAAAAGTCATAAAATCTTGAGGGTACACTATTATTATCCTAAATTATTCAAATATGTTCAATTATAGGTCATGAAATGTGAAGCATGTTAGTAGTTCATAAGCCAGAAAAAACTTACATGTTTTCCAATCAAGCCTATGGTGATTGAAGAGAAATTTTAATAATTAGGGTTACACTTATTAACATATTTAATCTAAATTCAATAATAATCCATACACATGTTATTACAACTACTGAGTAACTCAAAATGTGGGTTAAAGATATTCTAGTCAAATAAACTAATTCTTTAGTAATATGTAGCTTCATCAAAGAAAACATTCTTGTAATGAATGGCATACCATAAACAATCATGACTAATAATGTTTTAAACTTTTATTATTTTACACTCATAGGTTTTTGTTACATATATGGTATTTTTTGTCACATTAATATGACTATTATAAGTAATGGAATGGTTAAGATGAATCAAGAAATAAAAATATAAGTACTATCATTCACAAATTGGTGGATAAAAATAATAGGAACTAACATAAAACATTATATGATGTATTACGGGTTGACCGTATCATGCCAAGAAGAGCCATTAGGATGTCTCATTTTCAATTGTTATATGGAACATATGTTTAAATTCATATTTCTTTATATCTACTTGCATTATAGTTAAATAAGAAAAATTGAAAATGAAAACTTTCAGAATTCACTTGATACAAGAATCATGTTTTGAATAAGTTGGAAGATGAAAAACTAATAGTTGCTAACAAGATTATTGAATGTAAAAATAAATAAAAAATTTTGTTTAAAAATAAAGATAGGTAGAGGTATTTTTAGATTGATAACCTTTTTTCTATGGGATAAAATAAGGGAATCAAAAGGAAGTCATGGAAATTTTGATTCTTTATGGACATGTCCTTTCAAGATTTGACACTTTAATGGAGACAACACGTACTACTTGGATTATCAAAATATGTTATTTATATTCCATTTCTTTACAGTGGGAAATATTTGAAACATTATTTTTAGTGAAATTGGGCTATACCCTATTTGTACATAAGTGAATTAGAATTTTTGTTCTTATTTATTTTATTGTATTTTATGTTCCTTTCCTTTTGTTGTGTTTCCTATTTTTCATTGTGTTTCCCTCTATCTTTATTTTATGGTATTGTCTAATTTTCATAATATAGTTGTTTGAAATCATTATCCTAATGGATAAAACAATTTTTTTGTGAAATTTTAAATTTCTATGTTGACCCTTACAGATCAAGTTCCAAGTTAGAGCTAGTTATTGTTGTTAGAAATTGAGTTTCTAAAAACTTCCACAATTTTACATCAATGTGTAGACCACATTAAAATGATGAATTTTCATTATTAAAACTTTGTATAATTTTTAAATTTCCTTTTTTATCTATAACTCTATAAATTTAGATCACCTTAGAAACATCATTATGTTCTTGGGGTACCTAAAAGTTTTGAAATATCTAAATAACTAAATAGTTTTATCAGTTCTTGAAGAACCCAATATGTCCAATTTGTAATTTTTTTTCTTATAAGTACTAAATTTTTTGGTTTAAAATAAGTTCATAAGTATTGTATGTATCCTCAGTACTTTGAGTGCCTAAAATACCTGAAATAATGGATAAGTCTACAATAGATACAAGTTTTTAGCCTTTTTGGATCTATAAATAAATAGAGGAAGTACCATAATTGTATCATTAGAATCTATATATTTAGTTATAATTATTGAATAATTTTGAAATGATCAAATGAATTATTAAAAACCAATGATTTACACCTAAGACCTTGTGAACATACAAAAATTAAGATAAAAATGCTAAGATTAAATCAATACAATGCAAACCTTCATTAGAAACCTCATATTTGTGTATGATTTGGCTTAGATGTAGTTTCAATAGGTCTTATTCAATGATATTTCATGATGAAACATCTCATTTGAAACCTTAGATTAGTTGAAATTGATGAAGAGTATAAATATAATGCATAAGAAGACTGAAGAATCTAACAGTACTTCATTGTCCAATTTGAGCATGTTTATTATAAAGGAGAAGATGTATATTTATAATAAATTCAAATCAATAAGGACCCTTCATCTTGAATCTAAGATGGATGGATTAAAATTCATCTTCACCAAATCACATGGATTAGCACATGGATTGATCACATGAGCCCTTCATCATGTCAGAGTTGAAGGGTTGATGATAGCTCTTGAAAAGATCAAAGGGGATTAATATGAGCCCTCTATATTGTATGCAAGATGTAGGGTGGAGAATTATCCTCAAAATATCATTTTGAGGGTAAATGTGGACACTTCATATTATTTCCAAGATGAAGGGTGGAGAATCATTCCCAATAAATCAAATGGATCATTAATAAGGGCCCTTCATCTTGTTTCCAAGATGAAGGGTTGAGAATACTCTCTAAAATATCTCACAAGATTCATTGTGGGTCTTTCATCTTGTATCCAAGATGAATGGTGGATAATAATCCTTAATATTAATTCATTTAGTAATTAGTAAGCTCCTAAGATAATATTCCATAGGATCTCAAGATTCTTTCTTGAAAAAAGATGCCCTTTGGAAGGAAAAGGAAAGGCAAGAATTAATAATTAAAAGAAAAATATAATTCCATTTGCATAGAATTATAGTTAAAAGAATGATTAATTCAATTAATCAAGAGATAAATTTAATTAATACATTATAGATAAATAATTAGAATAATGATTTAGTTAAGGGGAGTATTTGAATCAATTGGTCAGCAAAGAAAAATTACTGAATTGATCAGAGTAGAAGAATTGATCAGAGAAAATGACTAGAATTATAATTGAACAGATCTAATACGATGATTTATCTCACTTATGGATGCCCCAAGGTGAATTAAAAATCATATATTAGATAAGCTAATGAATCCTAGCCAGTTTGTGTGCAATTGTGGGAAGTTGTTCCCTTTTGAAATTTCGACATGAAAGTGATAAAAATGGAGCATCTACATTTGCCTCTATTTAAGAATAAATTTTGAGCTGTAGATGAAGCAAAAAAATTTCAAAGAATTTAAAAAAATAAAATGATTGTAAATTAAAATAAATGGATGTTAAATCTATTAAATTTTCTAAATGTGTGAGCAAACAAGTTTAAATGTATCCCAAAATAGTGTTTGGTAAACCTTAAATGCCCCCTTAAGGGGAGAGTTATAAAGAAAAATTATGAGTGGACTCATGAAAAGATGAAATAATAGTGTGTAAATTTTATAAGAGGAGAAAAAATGAGAGAGATAGGTGAAAATGGGAATAAAAATGGATACTAAGGCTAAAAATAAGATTCTAGAGAAGAAAAATAGTGCATGGGGGGAATTTGTTTTGAAATAAAAGGCTATAGATTCACTCTTAGAGGGAAATTGGTTCATTTTCACATTAGATTTTCAAAATTTACCTATGTGATTTTGTGAAAAAGTGACCTACAGAAAAATGGCTCACAAACCATGTCCAAACACACTTCTAGACCACATTCAAGAGTACATATAGGCATGAGGAACATGACCACTGGTAGGTGCACTTTTTTTTGTAGTTTTGTCATTTAATTACATTTATTTCTCTTAGAAGTAGTGTAAATCATGAATTTTATATTTTTAAAATGGTGAATTAGACCACACCAATGGTGAATTCATCATTGAAAATGGTGAATTGGCTATGAAACATGTGAATTCAACCATGAAAATAGAGATTTCACTCAGAAAACATAAAATTTTCAAACATCAAAATGGCATAGAGTGATTTCAAGGAAAATAATTAATTTAACCAATAAAATGATAAACTAGTCACCATAATAGTGAAAATACCAAAATACCTATGTTTTTGCCAAATGGTGAAAATGTTTTCATAAAATCTGAAATGAAAAGGAATTCATTAAAATGGTCAAATAAATTATTAAATTGATTAGTGAAAATTTGAATTTTCCAATCAGTGAAAATGACACTAATAATAACAAAATAGCTGATAAAATAATGAAATATTTGTGGAGAATGTCAAATTCACCAAAAAATGATGAAAACCCTTGGGCCTTGTTTAGTAGTGAATTTACCATAAAAATAGTGAAGTGGTCCTAATAAATGATGAAATTCACATGAAAATGGTGAAAACATTTTGATTTCATAGGAGAATATAAATTAAACATGGATAAAAAAGATAAAGTGATTACCAAAGCTAAATATGACTTGAGGAAATGACTATGCTAAGAAATAGATTTGATTAACAAGTAGAAATGTGATTGAGTTAGTGATATATGGCTAACTGTAGTGACCTTGATTTGATTGTAGGAGTAGGTTGATGTTTTGATAGCATGTGAGAGATGATCACACATCCAATGATAGCTGGTAGTATGGGCAGATGACATGTAAGGTCTCTTTATGTTGATTAGCCTCCTACATATAGTGTACATTACAGTAATTTAATCATATCAAGAATTGATTGGTGCATTGGTGGAGAGATGGATATCAAAAAAATATACATTATGATTACCTAAAAGTGTGGTGACCATCACTTTAGATGATATCTGGTAGATTATGTGTGTACCAATCAGAGGATAAACTCTATACTATCTAGTCCAGGGTTGTAAAAAGGATATGTTGGATGAGTTAATAGGTTATCTAGACATTGATATGGTTAAAAATAGGTATGTGGAAGCTAATGAGATTGATCTAGTCATGTATGGTCCATGTAATGGGTCCATGAAAGCCAATCCTCCCATACTAATTTTACTTGGCATGGTGGTTATTGTTCTAATGGTCATTGCTAGTAACATTTTATTACCTAACAAGAGTGAGTAGTTATTCCATATGGGCTTGGGAAGAGTAGTTAAAGACATGATAAAGTAGACAATGAATTATGTATGGGGCCTAAATATCTTTCACAATTACATCATGATCTACACTACATTGTACACTAAGGAGGATGTAGTATTGGGTAAGCTACATTGATTTAAGTATGGGCATAGGAGCATATTTCTATTAAAATTCCTATAGGGATACAATAGTAGAGGAGACTAGAGGAGTTAATAGATTATGTATGGTACTAAATGGATCTTGGGCACATGATGTATAGATGAGAGCTCTAATATTTTAGGTAGTTATAAATGATATGATAGATGTAGATCTAACTTGGAGGTTTTATTTAGATATTCAACTTTAGTGGCTTGAGGATGTAGATTACAATATGACCACAATGTGTTAGATTATTGGATGACAAGAGTATATTATAGAGTGATATAGGCTTGATCAAGTATAATAGTATTTTGGTTTACAATGGGATGTACCTATAATACCTCATTGGTTTATACATACGACTAGAGAGACATGACAGTAAGGACAGATAATTAACTAGACTAAGGTAGGGGATAGCTCTAGGTTGGTTACATAGGTGGCATAAGCTTATGTAGGGAGGATATCAAACATAGGTATTAATAATGCATATGTGACATGGTGGGATCAGTAGTATCCAATTATATTGACCATTCAACTAGGTAGAGATCAAGGATAGGTATAGGGAGCTTATATGGCTCAGTTTATTATGGGTTTGATGACCTAGTCCTATAGTGATGGAAGTATACTCTAGAGTAGAGGAGGAGGAGGGAAAGGAAGAAGAGGAAGATGAAGATGTGGATAAAATTACATAGAGGAGGAGGTAGAGATAAGCTTAGATAAGGAGATGGTAGATGTGGATGTAGGGGTATAGATCATGTCATGCAAATGATAGTTGATGTTCGACAAGTTGACCCATATAAATTGGTAGTATCCTTTAATATTGAGGCTTGTTTGATATATTGAGGTAGGAGATCAGTGTTAGAGATATGAATATAGTTGGGTTATAGGTATTACTATATCATCAATCATAATAATTGACCTTAGCTCACAATCAAATTAGTGTTGATCAGGTAGAGATTAATATGCTAAGAGTAGAGATGAGTAGGATTTTATAAGTGTAGCCATAGATTATTGTCAAGATTTATTATACTAGAGATAAGTGAGATGCTAAATTTAAATTTCATAGGTAAATGATTATAGACGTACTCTACTCAAGCTGAGTTAGAGGTAATGATAGTAGAGTAGGATTTCATATGGGTAAAATGAGATAACACAGAGATGCAAAGAGATAGGGCTCAGATAAAGTTGGATAGAGTATAGATAGAACATGATGATGCCCTTGATATTTTGATAGATAAGTGATTACTACTATTTTTTTAGAAGATCCTTTTGGCTAAGAATGAGGTTAGTTATTATAGGAAGCCTATATAAAGCCATAATGTTGGTAACAACCAAGGGTCCTAACTTCTTAGAGTATAATGCATAAAGATCAACTAAAATATCAAGTAGGTCATAAATGACTTTGATATCAACTAGATATGTATCCCAAATACATTATTTATTATCATCCATAGGTCCTCTATCATAATTGACCCTACCTAGGACAAGACAAGAGATAAATTTCATCGAGATGATCTATAGGGTAGATCTATCACATATGGGCACAATTAGAGTTGATGTAGATTTATACAGTTTTGATTCATGAGATTTATATATTTTTATGATGTACTTAGATGATATGATATTTACATGTATTCTTACTATTTTGTATGACCATTTTATATATATATATGGACATTTTACATTAGATATATTTGATTCATAATGTTTATTACTATCTCATGTGATGCTTAATTAATTTGAGTATGTCTCTTTTACTTAGGTTAGACATGATTGGTATGAGTTTTATTTATAGTATTTATTAATATTATTACTAATGAGATAGATGTTGTGATCAGTTGATTTGATGTAAATGATCATGATGCTTATTAGTCTTAAGATTGGATCATATATATAGATATGTTTGACTGTAACATTTCTTTATACCTTTGAGACTTGATTTTTAATATTTCACATGACAATATTTATCACAATATAGAAATGAATCATGATAACATTTATTTATCAAAAATATGTAAATTTGAATTTAAAATGAAAATGTATATAACTTAAAATAATATATAGATAATTAAGTTTTAAATGTAAAACATAATAAAAATGTTCACAAATTAAAATGATGATATGAATAATGAATACTTAGGTGAAAATCATAATTTACTAAATTAAATAAATTGAGTAATAAATCAGCATACAAACAAAAAACACATAAGCACCTAAGTAAAAGCAAATAAACATTCAATTAGTAATTAAGTGTGTGTAACAATGAGGTATTACTCTTGAAAACAAGGGAGTGACTAGACAAATGTGACAAAGGGGGAATAGAATAATATATAAGGGGTGGCCAAGATAACTCTAAATTTCCCATACAAGTGGATGTTGCCTATACAGTCCTATTGACTTCAGGCCAAATGTAGTTCTCTTAGGTATTTAAGAAAGAAGAAAAGTGATGACAAGTTAATAAGATAGATTATAGAGGAAAAATAGGGAAGGGGGTTCACAAAATGATGAGAGCATATAAGGAATAGGCTTACCAAAATGGTAATATATATATGTTTATAAAAATTCAAGAGTATGGGATAAATGATGGTTGAGCTAACCTTATAAAATTGAGCATTTCCTACATAGTCTAATTGGATCTCAAGTCATTGTCGTATTCAAAAAATGGACACATAAAAATGATAAGAATGAATAGGGGCAAGGAATAAATTATTGTTATTGAATGGTTAAACACAAATAATGGTGAGAGTGTGAGATTTAACTTCAAAAATGGTGAAATCATAAGAATTAACTTGTAAAATAGTAATATTATAGGGTTGTTGGATTATAATATATAAGTGTATGTGTAAATATGCTATCCAATGCTCGCCATCATTGAAGATAAGTAATAAAACTATCACCTCCTCATTGTTGTATGGCACATAGGTCAACCATTGTCAACTTGTGTTCAATGTTATATGAAAAGTGTTTAAAAAAATTCTCTAATAAATCATCAAAATTTATGATAGAAACTTTTGGGAGGTGAGTAAACCATTCTAAAGCAGGTGCAACCAAACTCAATGTAAATAAGTGTATTAGTCAATTGGTATCATAGCTTGCTTCTTGGTAGGAAACTAAAAAAAGGCTTAAGTGCTCTTTGGGTCACCTTTTCATTTACACTTTTCAAATTTAGGAATCTTAAAATGAGTTAAAAAAAGGTATCTTGAAATGCTTGAATCAAATGGATATGAACATATGTGATCTAGCTTGTATTTTCAGCCTTGATTCCCAGCTTGTAATCCTAATATTAATTCCTTAACAACCTATAATTCATCAACAAAGGAAGTGTTTTGGGACTAATTAGAGGTTTTCTTGATTAACAATGATAATGTAATTATTATGCAAAGCAAGTCTTTCAGGATGTAAGTGGAGGATTGTATGATTAAGAATGAAAATGCATATTTGTTGGATTTGTGGAAACTCTTTACACTAATTGATTAGAATTAATAGTTTTTTTTCATATTTGAATTGGTTTGGTAAAACTTGGTATTAATGGGGATTTGACTAGTTAGAAGGGGCTTGGTAATGATTGGGATTTGAATGGTTAGGAAGAAATTGGTATTGATTGGGATTTGACTAGTTAGGAGGAATTAGTATTGGTTGGGATTTGAAGTTGGAATTTAAACTCATTATTGTGTAAAAATAAGTCATCATTGTTGACTAAAGAATTGTTGTTGAGGGGTAGGAATTTGTTATTGATTAAAAGCAACATGTTATACATAAGGAACTCATTATTTTGTATCAAATAAGTCTTGATGATTATTAGAGGGAAATTTATAAGAATTAGGTTATGGGAGATAGGAATTAGAATTAATATTCTATCTCAATGGGAACCTATTTGGAATGACTTGAAATTTGTAACTATTGAGGGGGGATTTACTCAGATGGAATTAGAATTGTTAGATTTATATGAACTTGATGAGGACTAGGGAATGTTTGATGGAGATTATATACAAGTGGTTGTAAATAATATATAGGTATATGTTGTTTAGGAGAAATAGATGTCTCGATATTAGGCAATGGATCAACCAATGAATCTTGTACCTAATGCTCAAGTGAAGGATCAGAAACTAGAGTAATTAACAAGATGGAAAGGTCATTGAACACTTTAATAGCTTTTTTTAATTGGGATAAAATGCTTAGATAAATTTGGGGTGAGGCTAAAATTATCTCCTTCTATTTCCTATATATTTTTAGAAATGTCGATATTTGAACAACTGAAGGACCATGACTAGATGAGGGTAAATCATCATTTCACTCTATAATTTTGATATTATTTTGTGGTTGTGATTTATCAAACTTATGTAAAGTATCTATGTGAAAATTAAGAGGAACCTTAACACCTATATCTAATAAGTGAAAAATAGTTTTGTCTCTATTTTCAAATAATTTTTGTTCAAATTGAGTTTGAGTTGTATTATAGGTAAGTGACACATCTTCATACTCAGGTTGGTGAACTTCATTATCATGTGAATTCATAGAATCCTCTTGATCATAAGGATATTTTTTATGATACATGAATGGTTTTATATGGTCTTGTTAATCTTGAGATGAATCATCATCATAATCAACATTATAATCCATATTGTTTCTGGTGTAAAGAGGCATATTAGACATTGTTGTAAACCAAATAATTTGACCTAAATGTAAGAAATTAAACCTAAACTTGGAATAGACCTAAAAAAATGGGAAAAAGGTTTGGAAATTATAAGATAAATCTTTGGATTTGAACAAGATTGATTTAAACACAATAAAATGGTACTAAGACTAGAAATTTTGACTTTAACAAGTTTGGTTTTGAAGTGGAGTTGAACTAGGAACTTGGGAAAATGACAAGAATGGGTCCAAATTACACAAAAAACATAATGGTATAATTTTATAAAAGATATATATGTGTAAACAAATTTGGACATGAGATTTATAAGGGAAAATTTTTGACTTGAAAAATGGATAGAGTAATGCCTCTTTGTGTAGGTGTACAGAGATTATGACAAGTTTTTAACACCACAATCAATCAATCAATCACTAAATCCAATTACCATACTTTAGTGACTGACATGGGAATACTCCACATTCATCGATTCTTTTAATATAATTGAATTGAGAGAGTACTAAAATTTTAATATTATTTAAATTAATTAATATATTTATTGGTGGTGTTTTAATCCCACCCTTCTCTTAAAAGGTTTATACATAAAAGATATCTTTGGGTGTGGTTACTTTTACAACCTTGCACCAATTAATGTTTTATTATTGAAAGTCCTATGCTATATATTTTTATGGTATTTCTATATGGTATCTATATACCTTTTAGTACATGAGAACAAAAATATCTATCAATTAGATATTGAGATTTAATGAGTCATTCACCAAAGGGTCTTGTCCCTTTGTGACAACTTAACCTGTAAAGCTTTCAGTGAAGTGCTACCAAAAAAATCAAGATATAGGGGAAATTTCAGCTAATATACCAATGGCATAGCCTCAATTTTTATTCCCCATTAGACAATTAGGTTATTATGAATGTTGTTTAATGATGTCTCAATCATCATGCCCTAAGGACTCATAAAAAGGCAATGATACCCCAATCATGCAACTAAAAAAGAAATGAAATGTATTTATTTTTTTATTCTAAGGATCCCACTAAGGTTAAGTCAAGACAATAATAATCAAATATCTCAAGATAAAAATAAATTATTATCTCCACATATCTAAGTCACCCTACCAAAGGGGAGAGCATACATATGAAGGAATAACACAAACACATAAGCTAACACTTTAAACAAAAAGATTGAATAAATAAGAACTAACATAAACATGTTTTATAGTAAAAAATTGAAATATGGATTCATTTTGAAACACTAAATCAAGAGATGAGTTTATTTTAAAAACACCAAATAAAATATGAACAAGTAATATGTTTTTTGAATGGATCACCACACCCTTTTTAAAACCTCGAAGCAAACAATGTAAGTAATTTTGCGTGGTGGGTCTTTATAAAGTGAATTAATTTGATTTTATATGTTTTAATAACACTAATTTCTGCCACATATGTGAATTCATCATTTAGTAGGGCCAATTTATTGTTTTTAAAACCCTGCATAGGACATAGTAGAATGTAAAAAAATGATAGAGGTAAATTCACCAATTAATAAGTCAATTTCACCAATTATATGAATGTTTTCATCAATTATAAAGAAATTTCACAAAAATTAAATCAAATTCACCAATTAGTAATAAAAATTGTGAAATACCTTACAATAATTTCATTGATGTTTTAATGATTTTGTTGATATATGAACAATTTCATCGATTCTAAGAAGATTTCATCAATTCTAAGATAGTTTCACTAAATATAAAACCTACACAAATATAATAGAAAATAAAATAGAGAACATATGATAGAGGAATTTTCATTGATTATATGAGCATTTTTGTTGATTAATAGGTCAATTTTGTTGAAATGTATGTCAATTTTGCTATAATAATGACAAATTCACCAATTCGCAATAAAATAACTTATGTTGCTACTTGAGAGCGATTTCACTAATTAAAAGATGATTTCATCGATTTCATTGATTTTGACATACTTTTATAGATTATTAAACCTATGTATAATATATAATAAAAAATAAAATAGAGCACATAAGTGAATTTGATGATTACATATCATTTTCACTTATTAGAAGAAAAATAGTGGAATTTTCACCATTTTTCATGAATAAAATTTATCGATGCATAGAGATGAAAATATGTGGTAAAATAAACACAAATGACCCTAAATAATTAGATTTTAAAAAAGGATTATTTTTAGATAGGCTCAAAATAAAGGTGTAGGTTTCTAGTCCCACTAGGTGTGCCATATGTATCATTAAAATCTAGATATTTAGTTTTACTTATTTAATAATTTATAAATGATAAAATGAAGTAGTAAGAACTAATGATCTATACCTAAGACCTCATGAGTATACAAATATTAATATAAAAATGATAAGATTAAATAAATACAATATAAACCTTCATAATAAACCTCATTTTTATGTATGATTTGGATCAGATTTAGTTTTAATAGATCTTCATCAATGCTATTTCATGATGAAACATCTCCTTTGAAACCTTAGATTAGTTGAAATTAATGAAGAGTACAAATATTATGCATAATAAGAGTTGAGAATATGACAAAACTTCATTGTTCAATTTGAGCATGTTCATTACAAAGGAGAAGAGGTCTATTTATAATAAATTTGAATCAATGCGGACCCTTCATCTTGACTTCAAGATTGATGATTGAAAATGCATCCTCGCCAAGGCACATGGATTTATCACATTATCCCTTCAACTTATCCAATATTAAGGGTTGAGTATACCTCTTTAAAATATGAAAGGAGGATTAATATGAGCCTTCCATGATGCAATATGGTGGGTGGATGAGTCTCCTCAAAATATCCTTATGAGGGTCAATGTGGACCCTTCATCTTGTTTCTAAGATTAAGTGTGGATAATAATTCCCAATAAATTAGATGGATAATAAATAAGGTACCTTCATCTTGTTTCCAATATGAAGGGTTGAGAATGATCCCTCAAATATCTCACAATATTCATTGTGAGCCCTTCATCTTATCTCCAAGATGAAGGGTGGAGAATAATACTATTATTTGGTCCAATATCCCATTCTAAAATAATCATGAGGTTGATTATTTTCAAATAGAATATTGGAAACAATTATAAACTTTCATCTTTCATTTTAGGACTTATGTGAAATCAACCTAGGGCATGGTTGCACTTATTTGGCTTCATGATGGAGCCTGTGTCAAATAATATCCAAGAGATGTAGTGTCACCACAGGTGGTTTGATCTTGATGGTTATGATTTAATGAGTTAGTTACTTGAGTATATTTATAATATTCATGAATTATTATTTACCATTTTCTAAATGATATGTAGGGGTAGTTCAATCACTAAAATAAACATAAAAAGAGGGAAGAGTAAGGCAGAAAAGAGTATTTTGAGATCAAAATGAGATTAATGCTTCAATAATCAAACTAAGTGCATCTACCATAAATATAAAACTATTTGTTGAGTCTCACCAAATGATTTAACTCCAATATTACACAATGGGAAGAGTCTTGGGAAGTAGTGAAGAATTCTTGATTTATGAACCCTCACTAAATATCAATAGAAATCCACAATAAATAACACAAACTTACAAGATAATTTGTAGAATAACACACATATTATCAATATTATAAGTAAAATAGAAGGAGTTTACAAAGGGTTTATAACATATGAGCACATCATAACCATTACATTCATAAAATGGTAGAGCCTTAAATCAACTATATGAGCACTAACATTCATTTAAAACTAAAATGAGGGATACTTTGATAAATAGAATATGCTTACACAAAAGATAAAATTACATTCATTAAAACAAAAATTTATATTAAAAAGGTATCAATCATGGCCAACTTTCTACAACTCAAAAGGGTGAAGAAAACTATAGGTGAAATCCTAGCTTGCTTATGATATCACTTTTGAGCTAAATTATCGATCTCAAAATACAATGTAGTTACATTCTTATAGATAAGGATGGGATTTTCCCCCAAGCATAATGAGATTCTCATCTTGGGTCATGATGGCCACTTCTGGTAGTTACAACTACATAATTCAAAAAAAGATAAAATCTCCTTCATTTGCCCTAAAAATATCTGTATGGGACCACTCAACTAATACATGAAGGCAAAACAAATGAGTCAGTTCCCAACTTCTTTAAATTTTCCTCCTTGGCTTCTACTATTAAGATATATAATATATAATTATATCCCTATAAATTACAAAAGGATAGAATCCATGTAAAATGTAAATAAAAAAATTACATTATAAATCAAACCATGCACAAAGGAAACACCAATATAATATGGTTCGCCCAATGGGATAAATCCACCTAAGAAATATGTTCAGCCCTTTATTAATAGAATTAATAATAATAATCACCCATGACAACACCCTATCACACATCTCTTTCCTTTCTCTCCTCTCCTTTCTTATCTGCACACCAAGCTTATAACCAAGCTTTCCATAATCTTACACCAATATTGAATACAAAGACTTATTTTGTCTTCAACTTTTCCTTGTAAGATAACAACTAATATTACTACAAGCCTACACCAATCTTTCCATAAGATACAACCAAGTTAATAAAGACTTCACAATTCTTCACTCCTTGCACTTTCGTAAGCTAATAACCAATCTTACTCCCAAGTTTACATCCAATCTTGACACAAGATCTCTACCAATATTTAAACCAAATAATTTATAATTATTCACCACTCCTTGCACTTTATTAAGATAAAAATGAAGTTTACTCCCAAGCTTACACCCAAACTCGACATAAGCTCTCTCCCAAGATTTATATACTAATACTTCACAATTATATCAGGCCTTTATAAGGCTTACAAGAAGAATAGAATAAATGCAATAATTCATTCCTTCACATATTAAAAATACAAATATATGGTCATAATTTATTTCATGTACATGAGAGAGAAGAAGAGTGAGAGAGAATCAATGAGGAAGGGAGATAATTATCCATACTCTGTATGGGATCACTATTGATCCATAGTGCTTTGTTTGTCTTCATTTAAAGGGTCAAAAAATTAATTATATTACTTTAGACAAGATCCAAACCACCCCCATGTGACTCTAACCATTTTCCCCCACTCCTTATGTGAGGACAATTAATAATAGTAAAAACTTGTCTTCTTCTCCCATGTGCACACAAAAGTCTAAAAGGTGTTCCAATCACCTTTTGCCTTTCACCACACATAAAAATCATGGAGACACCAAAAAATTGACCCATATATTATCCTTTTCATTTATTCCATAAGACAAACACATGTGACTTACAAAGTATAAAACCCATGTGCCTTAGTGAAGTGCTACACCCCACTCCTCTCACATCAACCTTTTCCACATATGAATTCCTCTATGGGCCATGCCACATCACCATGAATATTTATTGTGAATAGTTACTTCACACCCAATAATATCCCACTTTAATTCAATATACACAAAAGTATATTCCTTCCAACTACTTCAACCACCATGCTTAACATGGGAAAAGTGCACCTCTCAATAGCTCTTGGGAAGATGTCATGTTACTAAGTAAATCACTATACCTACTGAGTTTTTTAGCCTAAAATTTATATTCATCCTATTCTACCACATTTCCAAACACATGGCCTTTACCTTCCATTGAATTTCAACTCTCACTTATTCTTCTTTGTCTTCCTAGACTACTTCAATAGGTACAATTTTAGGTTTATTTTTACCTCCTTTCCATGGTTTTTTCACCATATCCAAACATGATCCAAGATAAAAAGTATCTAGGCTTAAACCTAATGTATTGCCATGCTTACAACCAAATCACATGATGCTTATAACTAAAGTATACAAGGTGAGCTCATAGATTCAACCTTCAATCATGCAATCCCAAGATTTCATGGATCCTCAAGGACAATCCATAAGGATTACATCTTAGATTACAAATAGAAGGGAAAATGCATGATTTAATAACATTTACAATGAAAGAGATAAGAGATAGGTGTGACAAGGTGTTTTCATGGGTGATTCTTCATATTGCTACTAGTAATAAAAGTTTGAGCATATTTATCTAGTGGATGTATCCCATTAGGTGAACCACATTATATTGGTGGCTCCTTTGTGCATGGTTTGATTTATTATTTAATTTATTTATTTCCATTTTACATATATTATCTCTTTTTGAAATTTATTAGGATATAATTTTGCATTTTATACCCTAACATTTGGTATCAGAGCAAAGTTTATTTGATGCTAAGGACTAAGTTTCAAGAAGATAAGGATTTTATCTTGAGTGGGAACTATGGAAAATGATAAAAAATCAATGGTGGAGAAGTTCAATGGATAAAACTTATTATTATGGAAGATGTAGATGGAGGTTAATGCTTTAGAGCTAACTTTGGATATTATGGTGGTTAGCATTGTGATGGAGTTGCTTGTTGCAACTTGGAGGTTAGAGCCTAAAAGGCTTGGTTGTAAGCTTGGATCACCTAAATGCTTGGTTTATTAGCACTAGAAAATAATTGTTGTAAGATCTATTGTAAAAGAGAGTTTTTCTAATACAATATGAAGTCATAAATCTATCATTTCCCCATGGTTTTTATTTTGTTGGTTTTGTAAGGGTTTTCTTGTATATCTTATGTAATGTGTCCTCTCTTATATGGTGTGTTTTATTGTAGCTTATTTTTTAATTCCAATATTATTTTATCTTGTACATGTTTTAACCAGGGATCCTAACACCCATCGTGGCTACCATGAGGTCAAACTCCCAGTCTAACTTGGAAAGGTTCATTAGAGGCTCTCTAGAGATAATCTCTACCTAGGCCAAGAGTGTTTGGTATACTTGGAGGGGATCCTCCATAGACACTTAGACCTTGAACAACTAGATGATGCTTGTTTTGGATTGTATCAAGAGATTGAGGACTATCTATGCTCCCTATTTATTCACCTTATCCACTTTTATCCTCATAACCTAGTTAAAATGACCCAAGTGGACTCTAAATTAACCCCAATCCAATAGAGTGTCATCCATATGGAATAAAAATAAGATATTAACTTCCTTAAAGTAATCCATTATTTTCTTCTTGCCATCTTCCATGGGTCCCATTACATTTTGGGCTAAGGTAAGCCACTTCTCCATAGTATTCTTCATGCTCTTGATGTAGGTCTGATATAGCCCAATTTTGAAATGGGCATTATTTTTAGCTCTAATAACTTGCCTTTATTGATTACAATAATTAGCTTCTTACACTTCCCATCAATTAGAGAAATCCTCTCAAAATAGTCTTGGGTTCACTAGATGAGCACCTAGGTCTCTACCATAGTCCCTACCAACTTTATTAGAGTTAATAAAAGTTTAATAAGGGAATTCTTGTCCTTCCCAATTAGTCTAGAAGGGAAAGATCTATTTACCCATGCCTCAAGAGTTTGTATCTAGCTCTACATGTCTTCAAGAAGTTTCTTTAACATGTCATGGGTTTCTTGGAGAATAGAGAGTGGGTCTTTTGTTATATTTTCTTCTCCCATGAGATTCCTCACCTTAGTGAGTGAGAACAAGTCTTATTGGATATGCTAGACCACAAGGTTTCCCTTTTAGATGAACTTATAGGTGGGGATCATTTACATACTCCCTATGGTGTAGTCAAAATCCCATTACATGTTTGGGGAAACTTACATCATCATCTCTAACACCTACGATACTAAGATTGTTCCTCAAGTTTTAGGAGGTGTTGTCAAGGAGGTAGAGATGGTAATGATAGGCATAAGATGAGTTGGAAGGGGAATGAAAGAATTGGAGGGTATGAATGATGAAATCAATGGAGAATGAGGAAGCATAGGGGTGTAGGGGGTAAGATAAATATAAAGGCCTAAGGAAATGTCTATGTTTTCCATTGATTATGGGTCATGCTCACTTGAAGGAAAATTAATCCCAAGATATGGGTATTTAGTAAAAGTGAAGATATTGGTTGATTAAATTTGAATCCCTATGTGCATGGGGTGATGGAAAATTAGGGTTATGGAATGATGAAAGTAGACATTATGGTTGGTGATGAAGGATCCATAGAAATGGATTAAGGAAGTAGAATTGGATTAGTTGGTACCTATATTGAAGGCCAATCATAAACTACCTTCCAAATTTACCTTGGCCTTTTGCTTGGGTCAGCTCCAGGCATCTTTATAGAAGGACCAAAGGTAGTGAGGGTTATAAGGGTAAAATTTGTGAGTTTTTGAGTCATCTAAGGAACTATTAGGATGGTCTTGGTCATTAGAGACATGTACATGGGTGCACCCACTCCTAAAACAATTGGGTAAATTGATGAAGATGGGGCACTCATAGGCACTTAAATTTTTAGAATGGCCATCTAAGGTACCAAGAAATTTTTATGTTGGGGAATGGATGGGGTGAATGGAAAAGAATAATGAAGGATATTAGGTATGGTCGAGGTTATGGGTACTTGGCTAAAAAGTAGAGGGGTGTAATAGGGAAGAGAGGTGGTACCAGTTGAATGGTTCATGGAAGGGGAAGGTAACTGAGTGGAATTGGGAGGGGAAGTTGGAAAGTGGAGGGAATGAGAGGATATACTTGTACTAGTGCCTATTATTGGTTCCACTTCAAGCTCATTTTTAAGTTACTAATGATGTTGAACCTCAGATCTTGGGTGGTTTGGGGTCAAGGTACTTGTTAGGGACTTGCCTATGCTTGGGCCACCTATCATTAAGTCACAAGGGTTTAAATTGGCTAGGGCCAAGGCACCTAAGTTTTTGGAGGTGGAGGAGGTGGAGCCATGGAATGAGGATATGCTTCTCATAGGGGAGAAGGTGGAATAATCCATTGTATAATTCTCTTGTAAATTATGATTAAGTCAGGGTGACATCACTTGAAGGCTAAGAATATATAGAGGGGGCCAAGGATGGTCTAGTTTGAATATTCTTACCCTTATACTTCCTATGGGCCTCAATTTATGTGATCACCTCCTATTCATATTACATTTTTAAATAACTCATCATCATCCTCTAGATTGTGTCTATAATTAAGGTTGAGGAAAGTTGAGTACTTATCTAAATGGGCTTAGATCATGCCCCATGGGTCCTAGTCTCATGGATCAGATCTATCCAATGCTAAAGAGTCCTTACTAATCACCATATTGTATAGGGGAGGGAAATATTGGTACACATGGTGGCTAATAATGATTAGAAGAGGTAATTAGGCTTTCTAATGGTGACTAATATAGTACTTAAAAATGCCCTCCAATAGTTGGTAAGTAATTTCCATATCAACAAGGTGATCTAAGATGTGATAGGGAAAGGGGAGAGGCTCCCTAATAATACCTAAGAATTTAATTATGGTATCCTCATGAAAATACTAGTAATATCTAATGAGAGCCATTGTGTCTCTAATTTCCTTTGATAGACAAGGAATAGGGGCCTCATTGATCACATTGTATACAGCTAAGTATAAAGAATCATAGATGTCTTAGATGTTATTTCTATATTTGTGGCCATATATCTTGTAGAAAATTACATGAACCATAGATCCTCCAAGAACCCATGTAGGAAAAGTAGATGGCTTGAAATTGAGTGTCTTATAGACTATATCTATAAGATAGTTCATCATGTAGAAGTTCCCACCTACCTAGGCATTTTTTATGGCCTTGACCATTTTTAAATTATGATACATAGGAATAGGCTTGCACTTCATTATTATACCCTTGGGAGGGATGATATGCTAGTTGGGGACATTTTTTTCCCTATAATTAGCCCATATGATTCCACCTATAGTCATTCTATACATCTTGGGGTACTTAGGGACCCACCTATTAAATGTCTAGTTATGACACATGTCATGTTGTGATATATTAGACTCTCCCAAGATCTGACATGACTATTAGATAAGGGAGACTAACTATTCTGACAATAGACCACATGGAATTCCTTCATTTTGTTGGGTTTTCTTAGGATATGATATTTCTATTAAGACTAGGAGACTGATGCATCTAAAAATAGGTTAGGTCTCATTGGTTGGATCTAAGCACTTTTATCCTTTGGGGCATGTGAAATACTTTTATTTGGTTAGCCTCTCTCAAGGTATGACATTTTTGTTAGTACTGGGAGATTGACCAATCTACCTCTAGTTTATATAGCACTTGCTAGTTAGGTTGGGCTCTCTTGAGATCTAGAATTTCTATTAGGTCTAAGAGATTGGCCATTCTTCTTTGGCATGGGGAAAATGGATAGAGTCTTGATGGGTTCTGACCCTAGGCCACATGGTGCTTCCTTATTGCATTAGACTCTCTCATGCTCTATCATCTCTATTACAACTAGGAAACTAACACTTCTAACAACAAGCTACATGGCACTCACTAATCACATTAGGATATCCTAGTATCTAACATCTCTATCAAGACCAAGAGACTGATGCTTCTAAAAACAATTTGCATGGCACTCACTAATTGCATTGGGATCTCCTAGGTTCTAATATTTTTGTCAAATATGGGAGAATTATGCATCTAACATATCCATGTGGAATTTTCTCATTGCATTAGGATTATGTTATCTTTTCATGACTTTTTTATTAGAATTAGTCTTTACCAACTTTACCTTTGTAATTTTTTCTTGAAACAAGTCAGAACATTTTCTTCAAAGACCCATAAGGTTAGACAATTTATGAGATTCCTTTAGAAATTTTTATTGGAAATTTTCTCATGTAAAACCTCTAACTAATCTTTTGATTAATATACTAAAGTCATACAACACCAAGATTTGACATATGGAAAAACTTACAAGAAAACACAAAAAACAACTAAGTGAAAGAGAAATGAAGAGTTACCAATTAACTACTCAGCTGGTAGCTAGCTAGGCTCTGAAATGCCATGTAGGACTCTGGGAGATTTTACACGAAGAATAGGACTAAGACTATGGGAATCTATAAGTGAGATAAAACTTGAAATTAGTGCACTAAACCTTTAAATCAAGAAATCATATCTTAACCATGAAGTATCAACATGATGTGCCATTATTTATTTCATATACCTTTGAGGATTTCAAGTTATATAAAGTAGTTATTATCAATACCACATGCTTGGGAAAAACTAGGGCAACATGGGATTTCAAATACTTGGCACAAGTAGAGCCAAATATAATGAGAGAAAGAGTCTAGGAACTCTGGTCTTATGATTTTGAAGAGAGGTCCCACATTTCTATAATAAAAAGGGGGATGTTGGCTAAAATAAATGGTGACTTCTATAGGGAAAGTGCTGATAAGCACTTAGAAACCAACCTGTTAATATTTTATTCCTATACAAAACATAGACTGTAAAAGAGATATTTTATACATATCAAAAAATAAGGCACTAAAGCTATGTAATAGTGAGTGGCATATTGAGTTTTTATCCTATAGATGACCACTAGTGTGTGTAAGAAGTGATTTTCAAATAACCTATCTAATCACAAACTTCACTCAAGAAACTAAGGTAAAAATAGACATTAGATTTCTTTGAGGGAATTAATGATTTCATGACTTGGAGGGGAATGACATGGCCATTACTTTGATACTAGTCAATGCCCTTTTATTTGGTCAAGCTCTCTCAGGCTATGAAATTTTTTTTAGGATTAGGAGACTGACCACTCTACCTTTAGTTGACATGAATCTCACTGGTTAGGCTAGGATCTCTCAAGATCTAGAATTTCTATCAGGTCTGGGAGAATGACCATTCTTCTTTGGCATGGGACAACTGGATAGATTACTAATAACTTCTGACCCTGGGTTGCATGGTGCTTCCTTATTACATAAAACTCTCCTAGTCTCTGAAATCTCTATTAAGACTATAAGATTAACACTTCTGATAACAATCTGCATAGTGCTCACTAATTACATCATGCTCTCCTAGACTCTGACATCTCTATCAAGATCAAGATAATGATGCTTTGAAAAATAAGTTATGTGGTGCTCACTAATTGCATCAGGTTATTCTAGGTTATAAAATTTTTGTCAAATCTAGGATACTAATGCATCTAACATAGGCCACATCACATTTTCTCATTACATCAGGATTCTTATATATTTTCATGACTTTTGTTCAAAATTAGTCTCCTCCAACTTTACCTTTGAAACTTTTTCTCATAACAAGTCAGAACATTTTCTTCAAAGACCCATAAAGTTGGACAATTTATGCGAAGCTTTTAGAAAATTTTCTTGTAAATTTACTCATGTAAATCCTCTAACTACTCTTTTGTTTAATATCCTAAAGTCACATAACACCAAGATTTGACATGTGAAAGAACCTACAAGAAAACACAAAAAATAACTAAGTGAAATAGAAATGAATATCTACTAATTAGTTGATCACCTGGTAGCCAGCTAGGCTCTAAAATGCCACATAGGACTCTAGGAGATTATACACCAATAATAGGACTAAGACTTTGGGAATCTCCAAGTGAGATCAAGCCTAAAAAGCTAGTACATTAAAATTTTAAAGTAAGGAAACTTATCTTACCAATGGAGTATCGACATAATTTTTCATTGTTTATGCCATATACCTTTGAGGCTTGCAAGTTAGATTAACTAAACATTATCAATACCACATGCTTGATAAAACTAGGGTAACATGGGATTTCAAATACTTGGCATAGATGGAGCCAACTAAGATGAGAGAATGGCTCTATAAACTCTAGTTTTGTGTTTTTAAAGAGGATTCCCCCATTTATATAAAAAAGGGGCATTTTGGCCACAACAAATGACAACTTTCATAGGGAAAGTGGTGAAAATCACTTAGAACCTAACCTATTAATCTTCTATTCTTATACAAAACATAGAGTACAAGAGAGATATTTTAGACATCAAAAAATAAGGCACTAAATTTATGTAATAGTAAGTGACATACTGATATTTTATCCTATGGAGTACCACCAATGTGTGTAAGAAGTGATTTTTATTTAATTTTTCTAGTCACAAACTTCACTCAAGAAATTGAGGTCAAACTAGACATTAGATTTCTTTGAGGGCATTAATGATTTCATGGCTTGGAGGGGAATGGCAAAGGAATTGATTTGCTTCCAATCAGGCATCCATAGACCCAAAAAAGATACATATGGTCCCATTCAAGGCCTTTTTCCACTCCTAGCTAGGAAGGAAAGCCTATTATGAAGGTTGCTTAAAAATCCCTTTTGAGGGAGACTTAAAATTTAAATTTTGCATGTTTTTCTAGTCTTATTTCAAAGTTCCTTGTGAAAATATTTAGCAGTATTTATCCATTGAGGGTTTACGACCAATCCAAGGGTGATAGAGTAAAGAGGAAGCTCTAAATATCTAGTCGATATTTGATTGGCTTGAATGGTCCTACCTTTTGTAATATGTTATATCAAGTTCAAATTTGTGGCCTTTATTAGGACATGATATATTATAAATCCACTTATTTATATAAGAATCATTGACCTCTAATATATAAAATTTAAAGGACTCACTTATCATTCTTTAATTATTTGGATTGAAGACTTAACTTTGGTCCTCTATAACTCGAAAATACCTTTCAATCTTTGGTCATCGCTTGGAATGGATATTGACTTCTCATTTTTGGGGATCCCTCATTATAGGGATCACTTTTTTATTTCTAATTAAGGGATAGATTTGGTGTATGTGAATGCTTCAAGGACATAACCAAATAAGTGAAACAAAAGAATAAAAATAAAATAAATCACACAATAGGAAAATAAAACACATAACTAAATCAAAATAACATATTATATACATTATTATCCTTCATTGAGGCTATTCTAAAATTACATTGGATGGATCAGATGATAAATAGTGATTTATAAATATTCCATTTATTGGGAGTGGCAAGTCATGGCCCCTAGGTTCTTGAGGTGAAAGGCATTTTGACCCAAGATCTCAGTTATCTAATAGGGGCCAATCCAGAGAGGATCAAACTTTGAGTGTTAAACTTTATGTTTATGGAATTTATCCCACATTAATACCATATTAGAGATCTTAAATATTTTGATATTATCCCTCTTATAAAACCATCATTTCAAAGTACCTTGATGCTTACTAAAGTTTTAAAAAGCTTCATCCTAGGCATCCTCTAACTAAATGATAACAAGGAGCCTAGAACTTACCTTATCTTCTAGTTCCCTAAATTATTACATGAATCTATAAGTCAACAATCTAAGTGTGACTAGCATGATTGGATCCAATACATAAACTAAAAGTAAATAAGAGATCTTAAGGGCTTGTTTATACCTAATACAGTCAGCCCATAGAGTGAACTTTAGTAATGAGTGCCTCTCCTAGGGTTTCTTTATTATAGACTTATAGATACATCTATTAAATTCTTATTGGTGAAATATACAAATATATTTTCTTTTGGATAGTGATTAGATGAGAACCTCAACATGATACCATTGTCATAGGCCTATTCTTTAAACTCTATGGATTGGAAGTTATAACAATTATCACATACTAAAAATACTATGACCCCAAACTAGGTGGTTATGGTGTTCTCCATGAAATTGATGACATTGATAGCATTGCTTTTCTTCATCACAAATATCTCAAACCACCTTGCATAATAATATGTGTCCATGAGAACAAAATTGTGTCCATCTAATGATTTGGGTTTGATGACCCTGACAAAATCTAAACCCCATTGGGAAAATGGTGTCAAATCTACTGTGGGTTGAAGTGGCATTATCACATGGGCTTCCATTTTGGTAAAGGTATATCATTAATGTAAAATTTATACATGGGAATGAATATATTTAAACAAATTAGGCTAATATAATCCTATCTAAATAACTTTATGTGTCATGGTTTTTGTTGTAGGGTGACCAGCTCCCAATCTTTCATGGAACCTTGCCATCACTTCTCTGGCCTCATATGGTGACAAACATCTAAGGTAGACTCTTTCATGATTATTTTTTAAGATAATTCCCTTATTTAGCATAAATTTTACATCTTTCAATTGGATATCTCTCTTATGTTTATGGTTGAGTTTGGGAGGTTTATTTCTCTAGTTTAAGAAATGCACGATTGGAGGATACTAGTCTAGTTATGGCATTAACTCTTGATCTACTTTGTGTAAAATTATTCTTGGGTCTATCTCAATTATTATATGGGTTAGGCCCTATCTTAAAACCAATTTGGATTTTTTTATCTCAAATTCATACTCCTACAACTTTATCATCTATTAGTCTCATCATTTACCCAATTCATTCTACCCTAGCATTTGCATTATGGATGGGTCTGAGAAGATATCATGTACCTTATTCCTAATAATATAGTGTCTAAATTTATTTATAACTTTGACTAGGGTGTGGGAATGTTTATCCATATTATAATATCTTAGTTCTACATCCTTGATATTGGTGCTCATGAAAGTAATGGGATGTTCCTCTCTATTCAATCTCTAGGTGAGATAAGCAGCAATGGTGTGTTCAAAAACAAAGGGGTAGATGTATAAATATTACATGTAGTCTAGGATGATAATCACCAAGGATTAAATAATGTCATATTTGATATCCTAAAAAAGTATTTATTTAATTTTGTGTGCCTCTCCACCTTTGCATCATGTTTCAACATAGCATTTAGGGGTTTTATAATTTTAGAAAATCTAGAAACGAATCTACAAACAAAGTTGAATATTTGAAAGAAATATTTTAATTCTTCTTGTTATTAGGGAAAGGTAATTTAAAAATCACATCAACTCTTTCTAGATCGATAATAATACCTTATTATGTGATGATATGACCAAGAAACTTACCTTTGGTGACAGCGAACACACTATTTTTTGGATTTATGGAAATACTATACCTTGTATACCTTTCAAACACTTTCTCCAAGTGGCATATGTGATCTGACCTATATTTAGAAAATGTATTCAAGTCATCCATATAAATTATGCACCTACTAATTATTCCTTTAAAATCAAAATCCATCACTCTTTGAAAGGTTTCCATAGCATTGATCAATCCAAAAGGAATTCACTTGTAGGAAAATGTGTCCCATTTGATGGTGAATATGGTTTTGGCCTAGTCTTCTAAATTAACCAAAACTTGTTTTTATCCTAAAAATATATCTAGAAAGGACATCATCTAGGATCTTCTCACCATTTGTATTACTTTATCAAGGGAAGGTAATGGGTAATTATATTTATTTGAGGCTCAGTTCAAGTTTTAGATGTCTAAATATAGGTGAATTTCTTCATTTTTAATTCTCATAGGCACCAAGTTAGCCATGTAGCTACAGTGGTGAACCAAAAAAATTATACCAACAATGAGTAACTTATGGACCTCTTTATTTATTAAGGGTTCTATGATTGGGTTTACTAGTCTCTACCTCTATCTAAAAAATTGTTTATCTAGTTTGAGGGGGATGGTATGAGTAATCACTGTCAGATCGAAGACATTGATGTCTCCATAGGCCTAGGAAATTATATATTTGTAATTTAGTAGTAATTTTCACAACTAATCTAGTTTATATTCTATCTAGTTAGGACCCATATTGACCATCTGAGGGTTTTCTACTGAGCTAAGGTTGATGAAATGGCATTTTTGGTTCTCAAACTTAGGCTTCATTATTTGGAATGTGGGATCTAAAATATCAAATTTTATTTTAAATTAAATCATCCCCTTTGGAATTTTATTCTAATGAATATAAAGGATCCCATACTTATCTATCTCATTCCTAGGGTTGTCCCCATCTACCTCATTAATGATCTAGGTTTTAAATACCTTTGCATTCTTAAGAAACTAGATGATCTATTGGTCATCCTCAAAGACTTGAAAGTTTGTCACATTATCAGGGATAAAAGGGCAAGGGGAAAGTTCCATAGAGAATCCTTGCAACTCAATATCATTTAGTGGGTTAAGTTTGTTATTACAAATGTTAGTGAGTCAAAAACTTGGTTTTATTCTCTAGGGATAGGGATGACACTAAATACACTAAAATTTTTTATTAAGTCCCAAGATTTATGATTATACATTCTAAGGTATGATAGTTTGTATTCAAATTTACTCCTAATTTAATTGAATACCAACTCATATTTACAACATACTCTTAGTTAATTTACTTTGTGTTTCAACATGAATTACAATTTTAAGATTAGCATTTTTTACTCTACCAGATTATTTATGTAGGGTAACTATAGCCTATATGATACTAGTTATTTATTCCCTAGGGTATATATTAGTAGAACAATAGTCCCACTATCTTATTTATAATGAGTCCCATCTACATAGAGAGACCATAGGCTTGGCAAGTTTGGTTGATTGTTAGTTGTATCCTTGGTTTCATACTTAACATACAAATCCTTAGGTTTGAAGATGTCAGGTTCACTTTCTCATTGATGGAATTATACTCAATTATCATGTGTTTCATGTGAGGATCTCTATCTACCCTAATTTTATTATCTGCCCCTCTCCATGATATCCACATATGAGATAATTACGTGTCCATAAACCCATTTAGGGATTTAGACCAATCTATATTGAGGAACATGGCATATGTCTCTAGAAACTCTACCACCTAGATTTATATGAAGTGTTGAACCCTAGGCTAGAATTCTAATAATATGTGGACATTTAGAAACTTGCCTACCACTTTGACCTTAGATTTATCTAGTTGAATCACTACCTTATCTGACTTAATAAGGACTAACCCTAACTTCTTGAAAATGCTTATTAATATTACATTTGTTGAGGCTCCTAAATCCACTAGGAAATTATTTAGGTTTTTCTAAATAATCTGATGGTGAAAGGGAAGGAAGGCACTTCCATCTTATTCTTGTGAATGAGCACATTGGTATGGGTTTATTTTGATTTTTCATGGGTTGGTTAATTCAAATTCTTAGTCAAGGACTTTAGAATAAGATCATGTTGTTTGGTGATTTGAGCAAGTTCATGAAGCATGATGTTGTCTTTGATCTTCTTCATGTCCTCTATGTGGGTGCTAGCTAGAGAGTGGAAGTAGTAGGTAAAGGGGTCTACACAAGTGTCATATATTGGTCCCACCTTAAACTTATCTTTGGTTTATTATTGATGTTGAGCCTAAGTGCATAAATAGCCTAAGGTCAAGCTACTTATAGTTGAGCCACTTGAGGTCAAGTTACCTAGGGTTGAACTACCTGAGTCATGTTGCTTGAACCATAAGAGCTAGTAAAGGTGGAGCTAAGGGTCAAGGGGTAGGATCTTAAGGAGGAGAATCTTAGGGAGGAGAACTTGATAGGAATCCCTATATAATTATCCTCAAAATATTAGAAAAGTCACCTAAACATCTTCATTGAGCTAATATGACATGGAAGAGTCAAGGATAGCCTGGTTAGATGGCACAAGTTGAGCCTAATTTCCTTTCTTCTTCTTATTTGCCTTGATTTAGGTAAACACCTCTTAATCATTAGTTGGGTTTAGATAGAGGTCATCCACTTCATGGGGTTATTGACCATAGTTTATGTTTAGGTGGGCCTAATACTTTTTTATATGAGTTTAGATGATGTCGTATAGGTTCTAGTCTCAATATTTAGCCCTACCCATGGTAAAGGAGTCCCTTACCACCACCATATTTTATAGAGGGGAAAGGATCTATATACATGGTGCCTAATGGTGATTGAGAGGGGAAGTAAATCCTTATAGTGGTGGATAATATAATACCTAAAGATGCCCTCCACCAATTTATATATTATCTCTTTCTTGGATAGATAGTTAGAGACATAATAGGGTAGATGGAGGGGGACCTTAAGAGTCCCTACCACCTAAATGATTGTATCCTCTCTATAATACCAATAATCCTTAATAGGATTAATAATTCCCTAATCTCCTTTAATAGCTAATACATGGGTGCCTCATTGATGGCCACATAGACCACTAAGTAGAAAGACTCAGATATATATTAGATGTGGTTCTGATAATGGTCTCCATATAACTTTTAAACAACTACATGTACAAGCACACCTTCAGGAACCCATCCTAAAAAGTTAGAAGGTTTAAATATGAGCATTACATAGATTATGTCTACCAAGTAGCTCATCATGTAGAGGTCACCTCCTCCCCAAGAATCTCTCACTACCTTAATCATATTGAAATTGATCATCCCTCTAAGGTTAGGGACTTTCTCACCCTAGAGTATTATGTGGAGTAAGGGGATCCATAAAATGTTGATGCATAGGGAATTACTTGCCCTGAATAATTAGTTTAGTAGTATCATCTTGATGTGAACTCCCACCTTGATGGTGATAATAGTGTATGCATTCTTTTACATCTTATTGACCTATTTAGCACATGATTCTCTACCCAATCCTTCAGGACATCATAAATCTAGTGAGAGTTAATCAAGGTGGTCACCACATTTGAATCATAGGTGACTATATAATCCATAGGTTATAGTAATTTTTTAAGGTGCCTCCCAAAATGTTTGTGATTTGATGCCAAGAATTCATAGAGTAGACCATGTTTTGGACACCATCTTGTGTTCACTTAATTGTGAGTAGCAATTTTCCAAATAATTTAACATGGGGTAAGACCTTTATCTTAGTTATAACTTCGTGTATCCCAAACTTCTCATATACCCAAAGGGCATATTTTAACTCAATCTCATATTCATTATCACTACTATAGGATTTGGGAACCAAGGTAATGGCCTTTAATATCTTATTATAGTGCCTATTTTTTTTCAAGCCATTTGGGAATGTGGTGTATGTTTACTCTATCTTAGTTTTAGGGTTAAATGATGAGGTTTCCATTGTATTTGAGATGGAATTCTACAATAGCAAGCCTTGATCAAAGGTTAAACATAGAGGGCACTGGTAGGAACATAAAGTGAGGCTAGATCCTAAGAAATTAGGAGCAATAATGGTTAATGAGTTCACCTTAGGGAACTTATAGAGGTTTATATACATATCCTACATTGATGTCATTTGGAAACTCACTTGATCTAAATTAAAATTCAAGTGAATGGCTTGATATTATCATTTATTTCCTAATCTATACTTAAGCATAGAAATCATGATCATATATTGCCTACTAGATTTAGTAATGTGATACTTTAAATGTCTAATCAAGAACAATTTCCCATTTAATTAATACCTAAATCATGGTAAGTAAATGGCCATATCAAATTAAATACTTCTAGGTCAATTCCTACTTCATGCCAAATATCCCTTGCTAATTGGTTCATGTTACAATAGCCACCACCTAGGCATGGCTCAAGGCTTCATCTTTATATCCTTGGGAGAATAAAATAATATCTAGAGGACATGTGGTATCTTTTTATTAGCCTTTAGACTCTTATTTTACCTTATTATAACTACCTCAAGGTTATTTGGGATATTCCTAACAATGTGTGTGGAAATTCCACATGGAATGATGTGATAATTTAGGCTCTACTGGGATCTAACACCTTTATTAGGTCTAAAAAATTGATAATCTTGATAATAGGCCATGTGGAAATTTTTCATTTGGTTGGGATCTCTTAAGATATGAGATCTCTATCAAATATAAGAGACTAACACATCTAACATTGGGGTGATTTTATTTGTTTAATCTTATCAACTCTAACTGTAGGCCACATGGCATTTTTCCACTTGATCAGGATCTCTCAGGCTTTGACATTTCTAATAGATATAAGAGACTAACCATTCTAATAATGGGGTAACTTAATTAGTTGGGATCTGATCAGTTCCAAAACCTATGGAATTGATCCACATGGTGCTTTCTCATTGGGTCAGGCTCTCTCAGACTCTAACATTTCTACAAGATCTAGGAGACTAACCATTATGATAGTGGGGTACCTTGATTGGTTGAGATTTGACAATTTTTGACACCTCTAACAATGATACACATGGTTCTTTCCCATTCAACCACTCCTATAAAAATCCATAAAAAGAGACAATTAAAGGGAAATAATCATGATGAATATAAACACTCACCTAGATTATATATAAGCACCACAAGGTGCCATATAGGACTCTGGGAGCTTGACATTCTGGTAGACTGAGACTCCAAGAACCTTGATATGAAATCAAACCTATAGAAAAATTATCACATTTAAAATTATAATAAATCACCTGGTTCATTTTAGGATACGTTTAAGACTTGACTACATTAAATTTAGAGCTCATGGGGTTCTCTAGAGGGATTAATTTTTCATTACAAATACATAATACGCTCGACAAAACTAGGGAAAAATAGGAACTAGAGGACTCTCTTGGAAAGGAGTTGGTTGGAACAAGACTAAAATTTTGAGAACTTTTAGTTTGATCATTTTATAAAGGGGTCCCCCACTTATCTAAAGAAGGGGGTGTGTTGGTCAAAATAAAATCAACATGAGAACTAAGCATAATAATATGTGATTGATCAATAAGACCTAAGCTATAATATTAGTATATTTGGTAATTGAGATAACCAGTAGTATATCAAAAAGTTAGTGAGTGAAAAATATTGAAATATGTAGTATTATGCAAATAATGGAGCTATGATTAAGATAAGGTAACCAAAGAAGCATAAAACTTATGTAAAATATGCCCCTAATGAGCTAGCTAATGAATTTACAAGTTGTATAGATCTTGTGTGTGGTTTGGAACTAAGTAGTGGTAGTCTAAGCTCACTAGGATAATAGTGGGGTGATAGAAACTGGAGTAGGGTGATCCTATCCAATAGGGTGTTCTTTTCCAATTATAGTTTTTGAATGTGTAATAGTCATATTACCTATAACTAAGTTTGTAAATGGTGTTTTATGTAATATAAATTCATTCATGTACAATGGTGAAGCATATATGATATAAACTTGGTTAAAACAAGTATTGAATAACTATGCATAAATGAACTGATGTATGATAAAGTAATTGCATAGGTCATGATTTTGATTTTTTTAATAATATTTTTGTATTTTTACATATATGTGTAAATAATATGTACGAAGTGAATAGAGATAATAACCAATGAGTCCTACAAAGGACTAATAATCAAGAGGCCATGTATCTAAAATTACCTTGTGTGAATGTAAAATGTTATATTTTTGTGACTCGATCAAACTAAATTTTGAATTTGAGTGTTTTTTCCTTATGTATAATGATTACCACTATTATACTGATTATGCATGCTTGTCTAGGATATAGTTATTGATATATCATGCCTCTTGATCTCTAGTGATGTTGTATTTAACAAAAATGTTATTCTAAGATACCTACTTTGTAATATGTGTTATTTCCTTGGCCTTTACAATATGACACTAGCTAAATATATGATTTTTTTATTACTCTTAATCTAAATATTTTCCTTCTTTAGAAAAGTATGTGACCTTGCCTTTATTATTTAATGATATGAAACCTTTATTTTGATCAATAATTTCTCCTATTAATTTAAACTATGCTCCTCAAACCACAACATTGTAGGCATTTGAATTTGAAATAACATGAAAATTAGGATAGTACTCTTTTGAATTAAAAAACTATTAATTTTATTTATCCCATACATGTTGTATATGCATTAATTTTATCCAAGTTTTGATTATTGTTCCAAGATATGTAAGAAATGATATAGAACAAAAATTGGTTTCTTGATATTCCTTAACCCTTGACATATATAAATTTCTTCCCACCTATGTGAGCAATGATAATGAAAGGGTCTTGATATGGGGAAAGGCTTGGTTTTATCCCCTTTGCAACCACATTTTAAACTTTATCTTTTTTTGGTATTTCTTTATTTGGAAACTCTTTCATTAGGAACCCGATTTTAAGAATACTTGTTTTATTATCTTGACTTTGATTTTTCAACTTCTCTTGTAGTAACTTCACTTTTTCTTGTTGTAACCTATGGTTTTCAAATTGTTCCCTTTGTAATTACTCTTTTTCATTTTGGGCCTTTGTACTCTTACTTACACTAACTTAGCTTTTTGAATATTTTCTTGTTCTACTTGTGCCTTTTGAGCCTTTTCTTGTGCTAATTGTGCCTTTTAAACCTTTTCTTGCCCTAATTTTTCCTTTGGTAACCATTTTTGTACTAGTTCTACTTTTTACACTTTTTTACTTGCTCTTGTTTCATTATGAATTTTTTTATTGAGATATTGATTTCAATATTACCACTATTAATTACCTTTTTTATTTTATTTTTCAAGTCCAAACAATGATTTTTATGATGCCCATGCATTCTATGATATGCACAATATTATTTTGATCTCCTTAGAAGATGTAGAGGAGGTAGTTTGATCAAATTATTTTGAATTATTACCCTTGAAATATAAATTAAAATATTATTTTCCATTTTCATAATTTTTTAATCACTTATATATATAAAACTAACACTAGCATAGTCTAGATGTTTTGCATATGTGATCTAGATTTCTAAACATGTGATATTTTCACTGAAACACTTGTGCACAATATTATTTTGATCTCCTTAGAGGATCTAAAGTAGGTATTTTGATCAACTTATTTTGAATTATTTCCATTGGAATATAAATTAAAATCTTATTATCCATTTTCATAATTTTTAAATCACTTATATGTATACAAAATTAACACTAGCATAGTCTAGATGTTTTGAATATGTGATCTAAATTTATAATGATGTGTTATTTTCACTAAAACACTTGTTTTTAGTTTTAAAATCTTATATTACCTTTCTCATAATTATAATTTTATGCTTTATAGGTTTGCAAGCACAAACCTTGGGTATTTTAGATTGAACATGCATACATACACCCTCAAGAGTAGATGTGGGAGGTGTAATGGTTTGAGGAAGTATATGGTTATTACCTTTTTTTTTTACCATAGGATGGGCTGACATACCTATTTGGATAGTGATAACATGGATTTGGTTAGAGGCAAAGTATCTAGCATAACTTTAAGGGTTAGGAGGAGGAAGAGATTCTTTATTAGCCATTTTAAATTTGTCAAAGAATAAAATAAGAAAAAGATAAGAGAGACATAAAAAATATAGCATGTAGTCCAACATGATAATAAAATTAGAATGGAATTTGAAACCCTAGGAGGGAAAATAATTATAAGTAATCCCTATGGATAAGACTAAGGATTACAGTATTCGATAAATAAAATAGATTCACCAATATGTTTTATCAAACTTGAGAAAACCTATAAATATGTAGATTACCCTAAATTACAAACTGCTATGAAAAATTAGGAATAATAATACTTAAAATATCAAGAATTCACTAATTTAAAACTTACTAAATAAATAAATTTCAATATAAAACTAAGACTTAGTTATAAAATGGTGTTGTGGGAGGAATTAGAAGCTAAAATTGGCAAGGTAGTTGGATATGGTGACTGTGAAAGTGTATCTGTAGATAAAATTATCCATAGGAAATAAAATCTTAATATGGATAGGAGGGTGGCACTCTTATCCTTTGTGATGTTGGTCTTATCCAATATATAGTGAATATCTAGGATTTTTGGGTTCTATTTGGCTTCATCTGTATATTTTGTGTTTTGGGTAGGAGTTTTTGATCAGTTGTGTTGACCACTATATGATGTTTTTCCTTTAAAACCCTTTTTCCTTAACATTTTAATATCAATGAATTATTAGTTGAAGTTAATCATGACTTTAATGCCCCATTTATTGATTTTTGCCTACATACCAATACTCTAAAGATCAAACTTCATGTAGTTTTCCCATGCTATGATGGTATATAAATAACTAGTACAAAGTGTTATATGTTGGTGTAATACTAGTGTGATTAAGTGCCTTAAGTATGACTTGCAATAAAACTTTATATATAGCCTACTAGGGTTGTATGTAACTAAAATTAGGAGAAATAGGGAATTTGGTCTTAACATGTGATTTAAATTTTGGTGTTTTTCAATGTGGAAGCCTCTTGTATGAAAAATGGTTTGAAATATGTTTATATATTCATATATTTGAAATTAATTTTAATTGGGATTATTAGGGACATAGGATAACCTTTACATAACTTTTAATTTAGTAAATTAATCATTATTTGGTGGGAGGATAAGAGAGAGAGATTAGACAATAGAACAAGGTGCTCCTGTCTAATAAGGAATTATTTTATAATGGTGAAAAATAATAGTGTTAATGGTATAATAGTGATTTAATGATGGATGAGGTTTATAACATGATGTATGGGTGAATTTTGGGATCATAAATTAGCTTATAATATTGACTCCTTCATGCACAATGTGTTCAAACGTGATCAAAAGGGTCCTAGGATAGGTCTAGAGCTAAGTGTGTAAAAGAGTGGTCACAAGTGCATTTTTTAGCTACAATTTTAATTTATGTGTCTACATAGATACACTTTAAATCTTTCCAAGTTTCTAGGAGAAGATATGGGTTGTATAAGTTTTTGTTTACCTTTGTGAAAAATTGAGCTTTACTATGTATGGATGGGATTGGGACTTGTGTTGATTATTCCTTAAGTAGTATCTTTAATCAACTAGTTTGATCATTATAAATCTTATTTCATAGATTTTATCATGCATTATTTTCTATATTTTTAATTCTTATATACATATGTGGAACTATAAGTCTTACATGTATGCAATGGGTTAGTATAAGCCTAAAACTATCATATCTAAAGACACAAATTCAAATAAGGTTAATCAAAGTGATCATAATGGTACTTAATGAATAAGGATATGACCAAAAGGATCCATAAACATAGAAAGAGGAACATTGACAACATAATTTCAAATGAAAGGGTTCCAAAGCCTTTAGGCCAATAACATAATGAAATATGTAAAATTAAATCTCTATATGTAATTAATCTAATATTTCACACAAGAAATGTAAGTAAGGGGGAACAGTTAGAAACATATCAAAATGGGTAAGGAGCCATGGTATGAAAATGGGGTCTTAGGCTACCTATAGTGGATATATGGTAAGTTCAATAAATCATATAGCCATACCAAGTATAAGTATAGAGAAAGCTTAAACAAGGAGTGTTAGAGGTACAAACCACTAAGGGGGTGAATCAGTGATGGAAAACACTCTAATTCAATTTCCAGATCTTCAAACACTTGAGAATTTAATACAACCATTCATGAAGCATTTAATATTTTTATATCAATGAACAAATAGATAAAGTAAGATTACACACACAACACAATAACTATGTGGGAAACCCTCTTGGGGAATGAAACCTACTCTCAAGCCTATAAACACATGGACTACTTTTCCTATAAGATGATCATAAACATGAGACTAGTCAAGTCATTCTAACCAAAATTTAGTGAAACCCCTATTTCATAAGGAATACCTATGCCTTAGATGATCAAGTCCTTCTGACCACCTATTGGTCAAATCCTTCTAACCAGCTTTAGTGAAACACCTATTTCATAAAGAGCAGCTACCCTTAATATGATCAAGACCTTCTGAACACCTATTAGTCAATTATTTTTAACCTAGATGTTGATCACCCTCCCAAAACTTATGAAATGAACATCTCTTGATCCTTGATTAACTACCAAACTAATGGAGATATAATTTATATTAGCTCTCTTCAACTCTAGACACTACACAATCCACACTCTGATCTACCTCTCAAATCAACCACCAAAATCACATAGACATCATCTATCTTTCATTCATCATCAATCTTCAAACCTAAAAAAACACTATCTTTGACATCATAAATATAAACTACAGGTCATACACACAGTCATCAACCTAATTTGTCTACAATCCATCCACTAGGCACCCACTCTTTCTTCTTTCCTTCACTCTATAAATCTCACATTTCACCATTTATATAGCCTTCATGATTATTATCTTCTTGGTCAGCCTATTGAATTGCCTTAACCATTAATACATTTTTCATATCTCAATACTATCCTCACAGGTCATCCATAGCAACTATGGGTCACACTTAAGTAGCTACACCTTTCAATTAGGCCTTAGTAGCCCTTATAGGTCTCATGGAGACCTATTCCCAGATTTAGCACTCCATTTATAAAAATAGAGACACAAAACCACTTAAAAATGCATAGGTTCACTCCACATGACCCCTTTGACATCCTCAAATGATCACAAACATCACAACTCTCTTTTGTGTATGTTCAATCTACTCTAACATTAGCCTTGTACAAAAGAACACCATGAATGAATAAATATTCAACTTGTAAGAATTTTTTCATACTAAATATGATTTATAAAACCTTCATAATCCACACAAATGGTCCTCATGGAGTCTAAAACACTTTTTGATAGTTATCTCATCTTGAAACATCAAAATACCATCAATAAAAAACTCTATTACCCTTCTCAAGTCACTTGTAGAACATGAATGAGCACATATTAAAATTTAGACCTCAATAAATTTAAATATACAAGCAATTATACCTTAAAATTAATATTTTCAGATGCACCTTAAAGTCCTCTACAACTTTTCTTTTTACTACACCTTCAAATTCATCCAATATCAAAAGTTATGGCTCAAATACTTTAGACTAGTTTTTCCCTTTGCTAAATTCAAATGCCAACAATCACAATTAAATATCAAACATGTTGAACTCATGTGCACCCTTTAAATATTGACCAAATACACATTTTTTATCTCCTTGGATCAACTAGGTATTTATATTTCAATGCTCATCATTATATCTTGATTATAACTCCCATGATTATGACACTTGGCACCCTCCTGTGCCTTCTAAACACTAAAAATAGAGCACTTGTCATCATCTCACTAACTAAAAATTTGGAAAAAAATCACTCTTTTGATCTCCTCTAAGTATCTTTGTCATTAACCTACTTAAACATCAGACACTTTGACCTCTTTGACTCGACCCGCACCATCCATCTTCATGTACAAACATCTGCTCACTATAGATATTTATCTGACAAGTTTCATGCTTGCCATTAGATTTTTGATAATAATAATTCTTGTCATTATATTATTATCTATTTAGATTAATTTCATTTAATATATCTATGATGCAATTAAATTTTAACTATTAGATCTCCCTTTGTAAAATTAGCTAAGTATGGGAACTTAGTGAACTATTGTCTGACAAGCCAACTTTGCACCTTAATAACTTCTACTCCGCTCAACCTCATGACCTAAAACTTGGAAAAAATGAAAAAAATTAATAGGATAATCCATCCATATATCAATATATCCTATAACCTTCACATGTGTGAAATGTAATGTCATCAATATGCCTACTTAGCTTTACTTGAACTTAGACATCGTAATCTACCTGGGAAGCCAACTTTACACAGTTATATCTTTTGCTCTGCTCACCTGCATGACCTAAAACTTGGACCATAGAAACTTGGGAATAATTTTATCACACCCATAATACTAAATACCCCTTACTCATCCATACATGGTAATTATGATGTCATCAAACTACCTACTCATATTTTTCTATCACTAGACCCAAAATATCTAGATGAAAACTATGAACTACCAAATTAAATCCAATCATACACACAATCATTAAAATAATATAAGATTTCTTATGAGACCTCTTTTATAGCCTAAAATCACCATACTCATCCCTCAACATCCTTAACCATGCCAAAACTAAATATCAACCAAGCTTAATTCAAGCATATTGCACACTTTGTCATTGATACTTAGACTATAAAGACTCTTCATCCACTCACTTGGACACCTCCATGACATCATTGAAAACTCTCCAACAATCTCCCCTTTTTTCATTGATGTCAACACCCATCATACAGTTCACTTTCCTTCTCTCTCTTTAAGAACTCTCATGATAGGAACCTTCTCCCCCTTTGACAAAATGACAAAGTGGGCACAAACTAATCTTGAGGACTTGAAAATACCAATATTAGGAGAGGAACACCATATAAATATGGTACAAACTCCCCCTTGTCTTTATCCTACCTCTTCTTTCCTTGACAACTTCCTCTTACTACATGCCAAAACTCTCTTCAACCAAGCACTGCAACCAATGACTAAATAACACATAAAAGCACTATAATATGATGGAACTCAACAAAAAAAATTGAGATTAAATCCTCCTAATATATTTGAGCCATTTCACCTCTTAAACATCTTCAGATCTCAACACACCATGAAGAACCACCACATAGGCTTACTAGAATTTTCTCTCAATCCACCTCAAAGACCACCAACAGAACTTCATGCCACTCACAAAATAGGAAACATGTTCTAAACCAACTTGATAACTCACTTGAAATTCTCATGCCTTTCTCTTTTATAGAAACTAAACAAAAACATCAAATCTTCACACTAGGCCTATCTAGACTCCTTGTAACCCTACTTAGAATGTGTTGATCCCACAAGTTTTATTAGACATACTTTTAAGACCTATAACTAAATATATAGAGCACTCTCATATGCCCCCTTAGGCATACGAATTTTCATCACCTAGATCATCATTTTTAATATATTTCCTTCATAAATCTACTAGCCAATTAAGCCTTCATCTTGACAAAAACATGAATAATTTGAAAACCAAAAACCTTCAAATCTATATTAATCTTGATTTGATAACCCATTTGGCCCATTCAACCTATTAAGAAGACTCAAACCTCAATTTATAATGTAAACCACTTTTCTATCATAGCCCAAAACTCTAGAATCTCAAAACAAACAAGGTCAACAAACCTCCTTCTGGTCAATGCCACCTCTAAAAATTCTTGCACACCTAGAGACAACCATCACACACTTTTTGACCAACATTTAATCTTTCACACCTTTGTTAACCTTGAATTATTATACCATGGATTTAATCTGCAACAAGAAAGATAAATCTGAGAGCACACAAAAACCTCCAAAGTGCACAAATAGAATCATCAAAATGCAAAAACACCTAGAACACATCACAAAGAAGTGCACAGACCTTTTTGAGCATAAAAATCTTCTTTACATTCTATCAATCTCATATTTCCACCTAAAAACACCCATTCTAATCCTAAAGACACTGCATACACAGTAAAAACACCATATGACATCACTCTGACCTCATCAAAGCACTTCTCCCATCTTGATACACTAACTCCAATTGGAAACACTCATATCTTGACTTCTATAATATTCTAAATAAAACCACATCAACACTTGCTTCTCCACTAAAATGAGTCTCTTAAGAATCATAGACAGAGACATCTTCTACACCACAATGCAATAAAAAAAAGTGAAACCAGGAGTGTCCCACATCTCCTTAGTAACTAATGGAATCCTTTCATAGCTATAAGACTTCTTGTTCTTGTTCTCCTTAGTCTTAACTTTGAAAACTTGTTCCTTTTCTACATCACTCACTTTATTTTCTAAGATAATATATACAACATTAGGAACAACTATGGAATCTTGACATACCCTTTCAGTTGAAGAATCTTTCGTATAGTTTAAAACCTCATCACTAGGTATTGAAAATTATGGTCTTTGCATAAAACATGTTCAATAATAGTAATATGTTCAATTGTATCCATACACATCTTATAACTAGTCTCAACTAGCACCTTGGTCTTCTCCTTGAGCTTGGACTCTTTATTCATAACATGAGAAAACAATGAGAGCTCCTGGAACTCTCCAACTTATTTAGCATTCTCCACCATAAAAGATAAATTACTTGGAATTGTAGATTCATCATGACTCACACTTACCACCTTTGGTTTCCATGAGTTAACTTGCCTTATTTCTTGTGCAGAATCTAGCAATGTGACTTCTCTCTTGTTAGTTTAAGCACATTATACTTCTTCCAAGAAGCTTATCACGCCTTTCCTGATTAGAAAAAAATATTTCAATATGTCCATTATTTTTACAATTTAAACAAATTACTCTTTTTGAAGAAGACTCACCTTTTGACTGATGACCCCTATCATTATTCTATGCAAACTCATTTCTAATAGGTATCTTACATTATCTATCTCTATGCCCAAACTAATTACATGTGTAATAATAACCATTAAAAATTACATACCTCATGGAATTTGGTTGTCTGATCTGATTTATCTTCACTCTTATATCATCTTCATTCTTTGACTGGTTTTTGACCTTCAAGGTTTGATTTAAATTAGTCTTTATCTTGTCTTGAATTGTATTTTTTGGTTCTTCTTTGTATCCAAGACTATTTCTATCACTTGCATTATTTTGACCACTTAGGATATTGTATAGATCACTTAACCTCTTTTTAAATATCATAAATGACTACATCTTACTATATTTCTTCTCTAACTTAGATTTTAATGACTCATTTTCAATTACATACCTTAAACATTCATCTTCTTTAGATTTCAGGCTTGTAGACAAGATTTCCAATTGACAACTGAGATGCTTGACTATATCTTCATGATATTTTTTGTCTTCATTCATTCTTTCTTCATACACACATAATTGTTCCTCATAGTCATTGATTTGAGACTTAATCTTCTTTTTAATCTTATTCTCAATATTTAGTTCTTAAAGAGCATTCATTAATTTAGTCTCATAGTCTACCTCATCTTTATCATCATCCAAATCACTCCAAGTAGACTTCATTTGATATGATCAACTTCCTTCCTCATCCATGAAGAGGTCTTCATCTTCAACATGGCCATGATCATACTCTGAATCATTGTCTTCACTCTCATCTAATGAGTTGTAATTTCCTTTGTGTAGAGACTCTTCTTGTCCTTGAAGTCCTTCTTATTGTTAAACCTTCTAAATCCATTCTTCCTCTTATCACACTTGTATATCTTCTTGTCTTCATCTTGGCCATCACCATTCTCTTCATCATCATTATTCTTATGAATATAAGGTCACTTATTATCAAAATGTCCTACCTCTCCATAATTGAGGCATTTGAATGTTAGTTTACCCTTATACTTTCTTGAACATGTTTTCAATTTCCTTGTAAACAAAGAAATTAGTTCATATTCATCTATATCATATGTGTCATCCTCCTTGAGTTTTTTACCTTGTAAATTCTTCTTTGGCTTCATTTTTGTCTTGAATTATGCTTCTTTATTTGGTGGTATATCATCATTTTTTTCTCTCATAGGTAGTAAGGATGCCATGAAATTCATCCATCTTCAACTGAGTAAGATCATGACTTTATTCTATAGCAGATACTTCAAAATCAAACTTGAGAGAGAGAGAGACCTTAATACCTTTTAAACAATAGTAGCTTCTTAAAATCTTCACTCCAAGACCTCTGATGATGTTCATAATCTCATCAACTCTCTGTAGAAAGGATGCCATAGAATCTTATTCCTTTATCTTGAGATTCTCAAATTGTCTTCAATAAGTCTATAACTTTTCCAACTTAATCTTTAAATCTCCTTTATAAACAGTCTTAAATTTATCCCATATTTCCTTGGTAGATATACAATGGATTACTTTGGTGTATTCAATCTCTAAAAGACCACAAGTGATAGCATTTATTGTATTAGAATTCTTCTCAAACAACTTATTTGTAGTATTAGATAGAGGAATAGTAGGTGCAGAATAACCATCCATAATAGATTTCCAAGTGTCAAACCCTAGGTACATGATGTAGGTCCTCATCCTCACACTCCAAAAAACATAATTTGATCTATTAAACATTGGTCCTTTCTTAGTAGAAAAACCTCCTTGCATTTGATGGTTACCCATATTTTACCTTGGATCTCCTTCAAGCTATCAAGCCTTTACAAAAGGACCTACTCTGATACTAATTGTTATAGGTACAAACCAATGAGAGGGGGGTGAATCAGTGGTGGTAAATAATCTAATTCAATTTACAAACCCTTCAAACACTTGAGCCTTCAAAAAATTTATAACAATGAACAAATAGATAATACAAGATTACACACACAACACAAGAACTATGTTGGAAAATCTCTTGTGGAATTAAACCTAATCTCAAGCCTACAAACACATAAACTACTTTTCCTATAAGATGATCACAAACATAAGACTAGTTAAGTCTTTCTAACTAGAATTTAGTGAAACACCTATTTCAAAAAGATCACCTACCCCTAGGATGATCAAGTCCTTTTGACCACCTATTAGTCAAGTCCTTCTAATCTACTTTAGTGAAACACCTATTTCATAAGGATCGAATCCCCCTAAGATGATCAAGTCCTTATGACCACATATTGGTCAAGTTTTCATGACCTAGATGTTGGTCACCCTCCCAACACCTATAAAATGAACATCTCCTAATCACTGATTGCCTTCGAATATGATGGAGATATAATGTATATCATCTCTCTTTAACTCTATAAAATACATAGTCTACACTTTTATTTGCATCTCAAATAAACCACCAAGCTCACATGGACATCATATATCCTTCCCTCATCTTCAATCTTCAAAACTACAAGAACACTATCTTTGACATTATAAATATAACCTACAAGTCATACACATGATCATCAACTTTATTTTCACTATAATCCATCCACTGGGCACCCACCCTTTCTTCTTTCCTTCACTCTAAAACTCTCACATACACCACTTCTCTCAAGTCTCTCACATCTAAAAATCATCATCTTTGATTTCACTATTTACAAATACTTCATGATATTATCTTCTTGGTCAGCATATTGACTTGCCTTAATCCTTATTACATCTTACATAGATTAATAATATCCTCACAGGTTGGCCATAGAAACTATGAGTCACACTTAAGTAGATATGCCTTTCAATTAGGCCTTAGTATCCCTTATAGGTCTCATGAAGACCTATTCCCATATTTAGCACTCCATTGAGAAAAATAGTAACATAAGACCACTTCCAAATACATAGTTCCACTCCACATGACACCTTCAACATCCTCAAATCATCATATACATCACAACACTCTTCTGTGTATGCTCAATCTACTCAAACATTATCCTTATACACAAGAACACCATGAACTAATAAAAAATCAACTTCTAAGAATTTTTTCATACTAAATATGATTTATCAAACCATTATAATCCACACAGATGGTCTTCATGGAGTTTACAACACTCTCTAATAGTTATTTCATCTTGAAACATCAAAATACCATCAATAAAAAACTACATTACCCTTCTTAGGTTACTTGCAGAGTATGAACAAACACACACTCAACTTTTGAGCTCAATAACTTTTACTATACAAAAATTTATACCTTAAAATGAATATTTATAGATGCATCTTGAATTCCTCTATAACTTTTCTCTTTTACTTCACCTTTGAATTCATCCTAGATCAAAATTTATGGCTTAAATATTCAAACTAGTTTTTCCCTTTGCTAAATTCAAATGCCAACAGTCACAGTTAAACATCAAAAATATTGACCTCATATTATGCACCCTTGAAATATTGACCAAATACACATTGTTGATCTCCTTGGATAAACTATGTCTTTATCTTACAACTCTTACCATCAGATCTTGATCAGAACTCCCATGATTATGACACTTGGCACCCTCATGTTCCTTCTAAACACTAAACATTGAGCACTTGTCATCATCTCACTGCTTCTTGAAAATTTGGAATAAATTTACTCTTTCAATCTCCTCTAAGTATCTTTATAGTTAACCTTATTAAACATCAGACACTTTGACCTCTTTGACTCTAGCCACACCATCAATTGTCATATACGAACACTTGCTCATCATTGATCTTTATCTGACAAGTTTCACACTCACCATTAGATTTATGACAAGACTAACACTCATCATTAGATCCTTATCTAGTCATCTTAAGTTTTTACATAAATTTGTGATGAAATTAAACATTCACCATTAGATCTCCCTTTACAAAATTGGCTAAGTATGGGAACTTAGTGAACTTTTGTCTAAGAAGCCAACTTTGCACCTTAATAACTTCTGCTCCACTCAACCTCATGACCTAAAACTTGGACCACATGATCACATTTCATATTTTAATCCATAAATATATCAATATGATCCTATATCATTCATATATGTAAAATATAATATCATCAATATGCCTACTCGGCTCTACTTGAACTTAGATATCACAATCTACCTAGGAAGCTAACTTTGCACAGTTATATCTTTTTCTCCACTCACTTGCATGACTTAAAAATTGGACCATAAAAATTTGGGACTAATTTTATCATATCCATATTACCAAATCCCATTTACTCATCCATATGTGTAAATAGTTATGTCATCAAACTACCTACTCAGATTTTTCTTCCACTAGACCCAAAATATCTAGATGAAAAATATGAACTACCAGATGAAATTCACTCATGAACACAAGCATTAAAAGCATATAATACTTCTTATGGTACCTATTTCATATCCTTAAATCACCATACTCATCCCTCAACATCTTTAACCATTCCAAAAATTAAGTTCAACCAAGCCTACTTCAGGCATACTAGGACAAGCATACTACACACTTTATCATTGATACTTAGACTATCAAGACACTTAATCCACTCACTTGGACACCTCTATGACATAACTAAAAACTCTCCAACAAGGATATATTAATTAGTTAAACAATTAACTATGTATGTTTTATCTACTAAATTAAATAACATGAGTTAGAATATACTTACCTTTAAGATGACCTATCGAGCCTCAATCTCCCCCATGTCCAATGGTTCTTTATAATATAGAATTATAGTTGTAAGGATCTCAAATATTGAATCAAGATCTAAGATTAATGGACTCCTCCTAATGCATCTAAAGCTCCATAAGATAAGATTTAATTTGAGATAAGATCATAATAAATAACTCCTCCAAGTGTAGATCTAGGGTATAAATGAGAGAAATATAAAGTGAAATGAATGTCTCTCTACTAAAATAAAATGGTGACTTGTATTTATAGTGTTCAATGGTGCTAATCCATCCCAAAAGTTAGATTGGTACCATCATGCAACTCAATGTTGTTTGAAATGGGATAACTAACCTCAAAATATGTTGGTCAGGCTTATATAGTTGTGAATATTTCATTAGCATGTTCAAAACTATAGAATCAAATCAATATGGTAGGTAAGGGACAAGTAATAGATAAGACTACATTAAACCGGGTCAATGTAGTTAAAAATATACGTCTTGATATAGCTATAGGTTATAAGATGGGAGGATATAATATAGAGGATCAAGTTTGAGGAAGCTAGAATTGATATAGTAATCATATATATGAAATAATATCTTTCACATGCACTGAATACCCACCCAACCCTTCTTGGTTCACCCTTTAAGGCATGCACTCATGGATATTGAATCTTGACAAGTTTTTGCAAGATAAAATGTCATTAAATGATAAAAGTGAAAAATATTATGTGTATATAATACCTTCATGTACTTGTTCTTTATAAAATGGTAGAAAAACTACCTAATGTTATCTTTTAATGCCTTTAATCTGTCTCACCACAATATTTTAGATAAAAATATAATAGAATAATTAGTTGGTTTGGGTAGCCAGTAAGGTGGTGTTGTAACTACATATCTTGCATGCCAAAATTAGGCCCCTCATAGTTCATGTGCAATGTGAATGGATAATTTTAGAGAATAATAACTACCTTCTCTCTCTAAGTGTGAGATGAACCTATATTCACATTCACCTATGTCAATCATGGTATAAGATTCAAGTCCTTGAGTAGAGATAAATAAATATAGAGTGTGCCTAGACTTTAAAATGAACAAATGGATTGGAAAATTTAATAGAACCTTGTTAATACTTATTTCAGATAAAAAATGGATACTTCCCAAATATATTGGGATATGCTTACAATTCTCATATAATAATTTACATATAGGTTTATCATGGTTTGAATTAAATATCCATTGGCATGCAAGTTTCAACAAAAATAAATGGAAACAAAGAACAAATGGATCCAAACATCAACAAGACATAACCATTGGAAGAAGGGCCTAAAAATATAGAGGACAAGATAATTATGTCGATTGATCCCACCCATAGCATGATTAAAAAATGTCATTCCTAGCCTAAATGAGGAAATAATCAGATACAAAATGAGGAGAGATAAAAAAATTCTCATGAACACAATAGAAACATGACAAAAGAATAAATAAAATAAAATAATACCATGAGATGATACAAAGGAGGAAAATAAATACAAACAAGGGTCAATAAGTCCCTAATTCAATATTATGACCCATATGAAAAAATAGTGCCAAAAATATCTTAATAAGAAAGCTTGTACTAAAATTAAGTGTCTACACAAACTAAATAACATAGGTGACATTCAATTTTCAAAGAACATTAATATAAACACAAATTTTTAGTATAATTTTTTTATTAAAAATAATTATTTTGATTTGTACATATGGGTCATTACCTTGAATTAGGGGCTTATTATCACTTTTTTGTGTGTTTTCAGCTATATCCATCTTTGTAGGATCTTGTGGTCCTCTTTTATTATGTTTTTCATTTTGTCTTATTTTTTATATCCATGGGCATGTTTTCTCATTTTCTATTAGTTTGTTTATATTTATTCTTATAGGATATAAATTTTGGGCATGTTAATTCTATCCTGGGTGGAAACAACAATTTTTTTGTCATCTTTATTTTTGTGGGCCCTTTTTCTCATGGTCACATCCTTTCACTTTTTGGATTTATTTTTCAATTGTTTTTATTTTTATTTGTTATCTTTTGTGAACAAAAAAATATTTAATTCAAACATTAGAATCCAATATTTAAATCTCTATGATAATTTTACTAAGAGATTCCAATCTAAGAGACTTCATAACAAGTATCATCAAGGTTCTTAAGAAGTTTCTAATCTATTGCTAGTCATTCATTTTCAAGTCTAGGCACATTCTTTATCACTACTCAAGGACTTAATTCACATCTTATACCAAAATAATACTAGGAAAATGTGCATGTAGTTACATCCCACACTTAGGGAAGAAGAGGATGAGGACTTGAATCAATTTCTCTAATCACACTATATATGAACTTTAAGGGATCAGATTCTGGCTTGTAGAATACATAGTTGTAACACTTTTATGGTTACCCAACCCAACTACTTATTCTTTTATCCTTTTTTATTATATTTTTATTGTGAAAAGATAATTCAGATCACTAAATTAGAAAATTAGATAATTTTTCCATCAATTATTCAAATCATAAGTATAGACAAGCATAACATCCAATTCTGAAGTGACACATGAAAATTTAAGATCTAAAAGTGAATACACTACAGAATTGGCACAAGAGGACATGAACATAAATTAAATTTAGTAACCATTGATCATACCTTATACATAAACAATTTAGGTACCATTCTAGATTTTTTGGAATCAAAAATGAAAATTTGGCATACTATGAACTACATGCTTGTCTAATCCAGATTTGCATTTAAAAACTAGAAATTCATATCAGGTGTGATCATTCCTTTACATTTACTTCTCTTTCAAGTTCAATTATCAATCCAACATTTTCATTTTACATGTTTACTATTTTTAGCATATAAGGCTATGCCTAAATTCTGCATTTTACTAATTTATCATAGACTTGGCCATATAGCGATGTTTTAGAAATTGTGTGTATTTTAATTGAACATAATCCACCTTTTATTAATATATTTTGGTGAACCTTTTAAATGAGATGTATAAGGATTGGTGAAGTGGTTTGGTCGTAACCATCCCCACCTATGTTTGAATCTCATAGTGTGTTTATAGGCAAATGTGATCAAGTGTTACCATTTATAATGGTTCAATAGTTCTCTCAGGGACTGGGCCCTTAGTTTGTGCCCTAGAACTAGTTGTAACTCTAGTCAAAATCTAATACCGAAAAAAAAAAAATATATATATATATATATATATATATATATATATATATATATATATATATATATATATATATAATGTATATATTGGTGACCTTGATAATATTACATTCAACCTAGAGTTTATAACCTTTTATCCCTTAGGGTTTATTATTTTGCATTCATATAAAATAATGATTTTAAGGTTTTATTCCCCCATTCCACCCTTGGGGTTTCATTTCCTTTGTGTGTGGATTTGTTTGACATTAATCATGGTTTATATTATCAAAATGGATGAGAATGTTTTATCTTTTTTGGATGTTAAGTTTTAAAATGTGAATGTTTCAAATGATGAAATACTTAATCAATGTATTTTTAAAAATGTTAAAGCCAATTTTATTTCAAACCCTAGTCTTGTTGATGAAATAATAATTGTCTAAATAGGTTTAAAATTTCAAATATTTCTCATATGGGTACCCCTAGGGTTTTTATTTATGTTCCTAAATCTATTATGCTTTATGTTATGTGTTTGAATCATACACATAAAAATTAGTGTTCTTATGGCTACTATTTATGGTAATACTCAACCTTTGAATGAAATAATTAAGGTAACTACCATTAATATACATGAGATAATGGATATATGGCATGTTATATGTAATTTGAAAATAAATGTGCATAATATTTCACTTCATATAAAGACCACGACTACTAGGCTAAAGGATAGTATTTTAAACTTCCATAATATTCCAAAGGATATGCTTGCCATGAATTTTCCTTGTGATTTAGTTGTTCTAAATTTATAATTATTTGATGGTAATGGGAACTGTCAAGCACACATTCATTTAAAAAAATTATCTATGGAAACTATGAGAATTATTATTAGATATTACTTAAGTTTTTTCCTAGCACATTGATTGGTAAGGCATTGAATTAATTCTTTGTGTTATGTAGTGGGTCCCTACATTCATTATAATTCTTATAATAGACTTCTTAGATAGATATATTACCAAAAAATGGACCTAAAGCCACATATGAGAATATATAATATCTTAAATGAGGTTAAAATGAGGATAAATTTGATTACATCATTATATTATGATGTTAAGTGTATATTGGCCAAATTTTGGCCTACATACAAAATAATTGACTGGATTCAATCACTTCATGGTTAAAAGATATCTTTTAAGAGAGAAATTACTAGCACAAGCCTAGAGGAACTAGACTATCTTAACATGTCATGTAGGAATGAACAGGTCAGTTTGGTTGTGAATTTAATAAAATACTTGGGAAATTAACCAAGGTTTAAGGATTACATGAAAATGATGTATTCTCATGCCATGAATATCCATTACAAGTCTGGTTTCTTGATGCGTTTTATATCTCAAGATTTAATCCTTTGAAAATAATCTAGTAGTGTGGGACATGCCTGAGGATGTCAAAATAAAGCCACAAGAAGTATCCATTTGGATTCAAAAATTTCTAACAGGATAAAATTAAATGCAAGGTTTCCAAGTGTTAAAATATCATTTGATCATATCATTAGATCAATGTCATTTGGGTGATAGCAAATTCAATAAGTTAATCTAGATCTACGGTGCATGTGAAATCTTGTAATCAAATATCAATGGTAAGCATGAGGTCAAAAGGTCAAAGGATACTAAGAACAAACATAATGGTGCCAAGTGTCTTAATTATGGTTAAATCCTAAGAAAATTTATAAATATTGTTTAATCATGTAAATGGAATATCAACAACATGTTTTTGATTTGATAGATCAAATATCTATGGTACACATTTAACCTATAGAAGCATATCAACAGTGTAGATCAAAGTCAAAAAGTCAATGAACCTAGATTGCACATAAGGTTATCATGTGGAATAAGCATGTTAACTATATGGAGACTGATATTGGGGTCTATGAAAAGCATATGAGGTTGCCAAGTGTCACAATCCTACAAAGGGAGATCGAATGACATGTATAATGCCAAGTGTTATAATCTTGAGTGTAGATCAAATATCAATGGTCGACATTGAAGTCAATGCCAAGAGACTCCTGAGGAGATTGAAGGTGAAATTTTAATCAAATTTATAAGGATAATGAGATGAGGACACATTTCCAAAATTATAATGGGTATATTAAATAAGTAGTAGCATGGCAAGGAGATGCCACATAGGTAGACATGTCAAATTAAAAGACTCTATGGACCCATGGGTTACTAAAGCAAAGACTTAAAACTTTTTGTTGCCATTAAATCTCAATTAATATCCATATTTTGAATATTTATAGCCTAAGAGCCATATTTTTTGAGGTTGTAGTGTTTTTTCATGACTATATTCACTGTTCTTTAAAAGGAATCCACATGTACAATGACTTCTTGGATTTTATAATGCTTTGACCTGTAGAACCATGGTTCTGTTGGGGATCAACCAACAATGGATTACACTTGTGAAAGCAATGAATGCGTAAATAAATCAGATAGATAAGTAATTGAAATGATAAATAGCATAGAACAAGATATACAAGAAAACACCCTGAAAACTTGTATTAAAAACTCTTTACAATAGGAATACAAATGAAGAACTTTGTTCTTCCACACCTCTCTCAGATGCACACAAGATCTCTCACTAGATCTCTATTCCTCAAGAGCTCTCTCTCAAGTACTGTCCTTCAAACATTCACAATGTTCTACTCTTACTCTATTACACACAATAGCTTAGAAGATCTCTCCTACATATAGAAATAGGAAACTTGAGCATGCTCTTACAACAAATAGTTAAGCCTCTTCAACAAGGGCTCTAAAAATAATATTGCTAACAATAGAGACGCGAGCTTGAGTCTACAACTCAAACTCATCATGCAAACACTCGCTTTTGTCCTCGGAAATCGCTTTCTGGACACACAGGTAACCGACGTCAGTTCCTGCCTGTTCGCCTGTGACCGTCGCCTTCCGACCATACTGCCGACGTCGGCGCCTCTGTAACTGCAACTGACCGACGTTGGTCACTCCTGACCGATGTCGGCGTCTGTGTAGACCCGAACCTATTTGAGTTTGCTCCTTGGTGAAGCTTTTAGCTCCACACACCTAACAATCTCCCACTTGGAGATAAACCAGCTGCACCAGTACTTGTACAGCAACATCTTCTAGCTCCTCCACCTTCAACTCAATCATGAAGACCAATAGAAGTTGAATGAAGATTCAACTTCTCCTTAGTAACCGGCTTTGTTAGCATATCAGCAGGATTCTTGTCTGTATGGATCTTCTCCAGCTTCAACTCACCATCTTCCAATACCTGCCGTATGAAGTGGTACCTTAGCTGTATGTGCTTGGTTCTAGAATGAAAAGCTGAGTTCTTAGCCAAATGGATTGCACTTTGACTGTCACTATACAATCTACAACTCCCATGCTCCCTTCCAAGCTCTTCCATGAACCGTGTCATCCATATCATCTCCTTGCTAGCTTTTGTAGCTGCAATGTACTCTGCTTCTGTAGTTGACAAGGCTACAACCTTCTGCAACCTAGATATCCAACTAACCGTTGTTCCACCTACAGTAAAAACATAACCTGTGGTGCTCCTCCTGCCATCCAAATCTCCTACCATATCTGAATCTACATAGCCATGTAGAGAAGTATCTGAACCTCCATAGCATAAGTTTTTACTGCTGGTTCCTCTCAGATATCTAAGGATCCATTGTACTGCTTTCCAATGTTCCTTTCCTGGATTGGCCATATACCTGCTTACTACTCCCACTGCTTGGGCAATATCCGGTCTAGTACACACCATTGCATACATCAAACTTCCTACCGTGGAAGAATATGGAACCTTACTCATGTACTCTACCTCATCATGTGAATTGGGACATTGTTCTTTACTTAACTTGAAATGTCCAGCCAAAGGTGTGCTTACCGGTTTAGCATCCTGCATATTGAACCGTTTCAACACCTTGTCCACATAATCTTCTTGAGACAATATCAACCTGTGATTTTCTCTGTCTCTCTTAATGCTCATGCCAAGGATTTTCTTAGCTGCTCCCAAATCCTTCATAGCAAACGTTTGAGCTAATTTTACCTTAAGCTCTGAGATATCCTGCATGTGAGACCCTGCAACCAGCATGTCATCTACATACAACAATAGAATAATATATCTACCATTATCAAATCTCTTAAAATATACACAATGGTCTAATTGACACCTACTGTAGCCATGCTCAGTCATAAACCTGTCAAATTTTAAGTACCATTGCCTAGGAGCTTGCTTGAGGCCATACAAGCTTTTCTTTAACCTGCACACTAGTTTTTCCTTACCCTTGACCTCAAAACCTTCTGGCTATTCCATGTAAATTTCCTCATCTAAATCTCCATGAAGAAATGATGTCTTAACATCTAGCTGCTCAAGATGCAAATCCTCAAAAGCAACCAAAGACAATACAACCCTTATAGAAGTCATCTTAACAACTGAAGAAAAAATCTCACCAAAGTCGATACCTGGTTTTTGGGCAAATCCTTTTACAACCAATCTGGCCTTGTATCTCATATGTCCATCCTCACCTTCTTTCAACCTGTAGGTCCACCTGTTCTTCAGTGTTCTCTTACCAGCTGGCAATTCAACCAAATCCCATGTTTGGTTCTCTCTTAAGGACTCCATCTCCTCAACCATGCCATGCTCCCACTTACTCCTGGACTCCACCTGTAATGCTTCTTCAAAACTTTCTGGTTCTCCACCATCAGTTAGCAATAAATAATATAAAGAAGGAGAATATCTAATTGGAGGCTTACTTACCCTTTCAGACCTCCTGATTGGTGTCTTGGACTCATTCTCAACAATTTGTCCACCCAAATTTTCTGACAGTGACCGACCTCGGCCACCTGTAGACCTGTTACTGGCCGACGCCGGTTCTTCCTGGCCGACGCCGGTGCCTGGGCTGCCGACGTCGGTCTCTGTATGACCGACATCGGTTTCTGTACTGCCGACGCCGGTTCCAAACCTGCCGATGTCGGTCTCTGTGTTTTCCTGTAAGTGATTATTTCTTTTTCCCGTGAGCTCATTCTGGACCATAACTTCGTCCAACTCATTATTGCTCTGCCCAGCTTGATCTAGCTTCCTTATCTGATCACTGTACATCACTCTTTCATTGAAAACAACATCACAGCTCCTAATTACCTTGTTAGTTCCTAGATTCCAAAATCTGAAACCAAAATCATCTGAGCCATAGCCTATAAACGTGCACCTCATAGACTTAGCATCAAGCTTCTTTCTATTTTCCTTATCTATGTGTACAAAGGCTTCACAACCAAAAACTTTGAGATATGAGAGATCTACCTTTTTACCTGTCCATGCCTCTTCTGGAATTCCACCATCTAGAGCTGTAGAGGGTCCTCTGTTGATCAGGTACACTGCGGTGTCAACTGCTTCTGCCCAAAACTCTAAGGGCAACCCTGCATGCAATCTCATACATCTTGCACGCTCCATAATAGTTCTGTTCATTCTTTCAGCAATACCATTCTACTGAGGTGTCCTTAGAACCATCCTTTGCCTACGAATTCCATTTATATAACAATACAATTTGAACTTAAGACTGCAGAACTCACCACCATTATCAGATCTCAAGCACTTTAATCTTTTGCCTGTTTCATTCTCAACCATGGATTTCCAAATCTTGAAAGTCTCAAAAACATCAGATTTATTTTTAATACAGTAGATCCATACCTTTCTTGTGGCATCATCTATGAATGTAACATAGTACTGTGATCCGCCAATAGAGGCTACCTGAGCCGGTCCCCACACGTCTGTGTGAACAAGCTGCAACTTCTACCTTTTCTTAGTAGACCCAGTCTTTAGAAAACTAACCCTTTTCTATTTTCCAAATATACAATGCTCACAAAATTCTAGATCCATACTTTTCAAATCTGAAAGCATACCTTTAGACTTAAGGATTGACATCCCCTTCTCACTCATGTGGCCAAGCCTTGAGTGCCACAATTTAGCATCCACATCTGAAGTAGATAAAACTGAAGGAGATTTGTTAGTAACACAATTACACAAATAGAGAGTACCTTCTCTCTTACCTCTGGCCATAACAAGTGCACCCTTGGTCACCTTCCAAGAATCTGCTGTGAGAGTTACTGTACAACCCTCATCACCTAGCTTACCTGCAGAAATCAAATTTCTCTTCAAACTAGGAACATGCATCACATCTCTCAACACCCATGTGTTGCCATTCTGCATCTTTAGCTGCACTTTACCTTTGCCAATAATCTTACAAGGCTCATCATCCCCTAAGTACACTATTCCAAAATCTCCATGGATATAGTCACTGAAATATTCTCTGTTAGGGGTAGCATGGAAAGATGCACCAGAATCTAATACCCAAGATTCTATATTATTATGCAAAGAGAAAATAAGAGCATCCTGTGTAATACCTGCAACCTTTGTCTCTTCCTTTCCTTCGTGCTGATTGTCCTCCTTAGGCTTTGACCAGCAATCTCTGCTTATGTGCCCCAACTTTCCACAGTTCCAGCATTGTGGCCTTCTGCCATTCCTGGATTTGGATCTGCCTCTTCCCTTAGACTTAGATCTTGATCTCCTCTTGCTCCTTTCTTTTTGCCTTCCTCTGCTCTCGAGATTTAAAGTGTTCCCGGATGTCCCAGATGTCTCTTCTGTGCTTTTCCTGCAAATTTCCTCATTCAAAATAACACTAACCACATCCTCTACTTTTAAAATATTCGAAGCAGAAGCAGTATTAGAAACTGCCATTACCAAGCCATGCCAGCTTTCAGGCAAAGAACATAAAATTAAAAGAGCCTTTATTTCATCTTCAAATGCAATATTCACAGAACTTAACTGATTAACAATACCATGGAAATCATTCAGGTGATTAGAAACAGATCCACCTTCTTGCATATGCAAATTAAATAACTGCTTCATCAAATATACCTTATTTGAAGCGGAGGGTTTATCATACAAATTTGCTAACGTGGTCATTAACTCTACCGTAGTTTTTGCCTGTGACAAATTAGATATCACAGTGGAGGCCAGACTCAGTCTTATAGACCCCAGAGCCTTTCTGTCAAGAACTTCCCATTCTTCATCCTCCATGTCCTTGGGCTTCTTTGCTATCCCACCTAACGGTAAGTAAAGATCCTTCTGATACAGATAGTCCTCTATCTGCATTCTCCAGTGCTGATAGTTCTTGCCATTAAACTTTTCCATTCTCAACTTACTTTCTTCTGCCATTGCTTCTCCCACTCAAACAGAAATCCCTGCAGAAACCCCTGTGAGCAACCTGTAATCCAAACACACTACACAGATCTGAACCACCTGTTAGTGAACCTGAGCTCTGATACCACTTGTTGGGGATCAACCAACAATGGATTACACTTGTGAAAGCAATGAATGCGGAAATAAATCAGATAGATAAGTAATTGAAATGATAAATAGCACAGAACAAGATATACAAGAAAACACCCTGAAAACTTGTATTAAAAACTCTTTACAATAGGAATACAAATGAAGAACTTTGTTCTTCCACACCTCTCTCAGATGCACACAAGATCTCTCACTAGATCTCTATTCCTCAAGAGCTCTCTCTCAAGTACTGTCCTTCAAACATTCACAATGTTCTACTCTTACTCTATTACACACAATAGCTTAGAAGATCTCTCCTACATATAGAAATAGGAAACTTGAGCATGCTCTTACAACAAACAGTTAAGCCTCTTCAACAAGGGCTCTAAAAATAATATTGCCAATAATAGAGACGTGAGCTTGAGTCTACAACTCAAACTCATCATGCAAACACTCGCTTCTGTCCTCAGAAATAGCTTTCTGGACACACAGGTAACCGACGTCGGTTCCTGCCTGTTCGCCTGTGACCGTCGCCGGCCGACCATACTGCCGACGTCGGCACCTCTGTAACTGCAACTGACCGACGTCGATCGCTCTTGACCGACGTCGGCGTCTGTGTAGACCCGAACCTATTTGAGTTTGCTCCTTGGTGAAGCTTTTAGCTCCACACACCTAACAGGTTCCTACTAATTTGAATGAGATAAATACATCAAAGAGAAATGTGTATATGGAAAAATAATAAAGGAAGTGGTTTTCCATTCCAAGGATACCTATAGTAAGTTCCAATAATCACTATATAGTTAGTAGGATATTAGTGGAGTGTGGTAAGAGAATGTTCATAAAATTGATCTCAAAATCATTTTTCAAAAGCAGGCCTAAAGGAATTAATAATTGATAAATATTAGGGTGTTCATGAGACTTTTCAAAGTTTTTTAAGAACCTAAAAACATCCAATTAAATGAGGATTATAGTCTAAACCTAAAGCATGGTCATTTGAAAAATATATTGAGGATGATAACCTTAATCAGAGTAGTAATGGATTCATGAAAAAATAGTTATAACACCATCATGGAAGATGGAGATTAAGTGTCATTATTGGGGTTATTAACTAAATTAAGGGAATATTTTTAAATGGCTACACATGGTGATCATATCATAAGGGGACCAAGAATGATCAACCAGGGCTCCATCTCAGCACCTAGTGTGCACTCTCCACCCTGACACAAATATTCTCTTGTGTGTTATAAAGCCTAGCTTGATCCAATGAATAAGGGAATCTAATTTAACATGGTAAATCCCTACCAAAAAAATTTTATTAAATACCTCTTGAATCAATAAAGATAATTTTTACCTATCTCTTGCCTCTGAATTATGTTTAGCAAGCTTGTGCATGATGGGCTTATGAATAAGTGTTCTTCCATGTCTAGTATCCTTCTTTATTGCATGTTTTTATGTGTTTTCAAGTTATTTTCAAGTTTTAAATTGAGTTATTTCCACCATTAATTTAGGCTTGGTTTGAATCTTATAATTCCTCTTTACTTCATTCATTTTTTGGTGAGCCTAGTTAATGAAATACTTATGCAAAATAGCTAGATTGTGATATTATATGAGATAGAATTATCTTATGTTGAATCCTTTTTTTATTTCATGATTATGTGAGTGTCAATAAATAATGGTGAATCACCCACTTATATCTCTTATTTATCCTATACCCCTTCTTTATCCCTTTTACAAGCATAAACATTAGTCTAGGTGATTTATTAAGAGGAAGTTGGCCTTCTCTAGAGGTTCAACCTCACCATAGGATACCCATAGCCTAAGGTTGTTCCCATTGTTTATCTTATCTGGATATATCCTAAATAACCCTCTCAAAAGGTGAAAAATAACACCTTACAATAGTACACTCTTTGATTTATCAACCATGTGATTTTGAAATGCAACATATCTTTATCAATAGTTTAATGGAACGTATCAAAGATAATCTACTTGGCACAACTTGTAAATATTTCACCTATATTACTCATATAGATATCAACCTTGAATAAGAAGGATTGGTTTAACCTAATAATCATACCTTCCCTCTTAGTGATTGAAACATTTATAATACCCGTGCACCTACCATGATCACATCTACCACGTGGGTTAATAAAGGAGAAACACATCCAATGATACCTGTCTCAAGTCAACCCAAAAATATTTTAAATAATCAAAACATCATATTAGATATAACATTAGACAATATTTTAATTGTCCTACCTCATATTCATGAAATCAATCCAAAGTATAGGTCAAAATATTACTATAATACTATTAGAGTCCATTCCATAAATTGACATATTGATTTAAGAGACAAAATTCAAGATCTCATCAATAAAGACAAGCTCATGATTTTAATTACCACATTATTTTATATATTTTTAATTAATATTGTAATTAACCCTAAATTAGACAAATTAAATTGAATAAATTAGGGTGATGAAAATATAGTCTAAACAACAAAATATGAATAGCTGAAATAGACAAAGTAAAATTGAAATGACCAAGGTTAAAGTATGAAAAAGAGAGATATACTTGACTTTTTTATTCATCAAGTGACTACATAGGAAACAAAAATGTAGGAACCAAAATAATTTAGAAAACTTATAAACTTTCTAAAATATGAGATTGAGTACCCTCAAGGACGAGAACACCTAATAAGATAAAGCAATAGTCATTATTGTCCCTATTGGCTGATTTTGTCCTTTTGCAAAAATCTAAAACTTTTGGAATAGTCAAGTGTGATAGTGGTAATTAGGTCTTTTTGTGTTAATTTGATCTTAAAAACCTATGAAGAGACATGTATATGTTTGTTTGAAGTTGTAAACCCTAACTTTGTGCCACAAGGATATAAATTATTGTGAAGGAGTAAAAATGGGTTAGCAGGTGGAGTTGGGCTAAACCTCAACACCCCATTATGTTGAGTGTTGCCTACATACTAATACTCCAAAGAAGGATCAAACATCCATGTAGTTATCCCACCTAAGTGTTTTTTTATAGTTGTGCTTCTTTGACTATATGATTTCATTAATAATTGGCTTAAATACTTGATTATGTCTAGGTTAGGGCTGCATAAACTAAATTAAAACTTGGCTCATGATTCATTGAAGTGCTTAGAAGTTAATTTTTAAATAATATGGAACTTTTATATATTGTGCACTTGTGTAGATAAGATTTTTTAGTGAAATTGATATGCTTGCCAAGATGTTTGAAATGAAATAATTAAATGTGATTTTATAGTTATTAAAGAAGGGGAAAGACCCATTGGAGAGATTAATAATATCAAGGCTGACCCTAAAGATTCTTTTTTTATTTTTTAATTATTTTCACAAAGGATAGGATTGACAGCTAGAGATGGTATGTATTCATGTCATGTTGGGTAGTATTATCCCTTTCAAGAAAGATGTTGAGTTTAGGGTTTGAATCAGAGCATATATATGCATAGAGGTGTTTAAATAGTAATATCATTTTTTAGGTGATATTGAATGGCCTTGTAGTTAAATATGGTCTCCTTTTATGCTTAAGATAGGTCAAATTATCCAAATAAGTATCAAAAACGTAAAAAGAAATTTAAAAAGACATGATCAAGTATTCATGACCCAATTTAGGCTACAACATCCCCCCCCCTTTCATTAGTATAGAAATGAAATTAATATATTAAATGAAAATCATAACTTAGTGTGTAAGACACACTTTGTCTTTGAGTTACATACTTTAATCATGTAAGGCACCGTATTATTTGGAAAACACTAAAAATCACATGAAGTAGTTATTTTGTTCCTTTGAAATTTGAAATTTGAAATTTTGAACTTGAACATTTAAACTTTACTTGAACTCTAACAATTTTTAATTTGAAATTAAATTTTCTAAATTGAATTATTTTTCATTTAAGTAATTTGAAATGTTGAAATGAGAGTATGGAATGAATACACTTGAATGTGTGACAACCATGTTGATTTTTGTGACTTTTCTTGATGATGATGCTTCCTTGCAGCGTTAGAGAACTAGTGCCTCTCATGAATCACTTGGACAAGATGGTTCCTTAGCCAAACCATTAGATAAAATTAGGGGCAATCAATTCCCACCTTTATTTTTCTCTTTTGAAGTGAAATTATTGCTCATTTGAATAATGTTTGAAAATTGATTGTGTATTTTTATCTTTGTAACCCCAAGATATAAATAGGATGGAATTCAAATGTGTTTTCACACATAATGCTAGAGTTCTCAATGACTCTAATTCATGAACTATGTAACTAAACTTAATCAACAACTACATATGGCTTATAGATTAAATTTCAACATCTTAGTTTTGTCTTAATATATTCTAGCATATGAAAACATGATCACAAGAGAATGGAGTATATCCATGCTCATATCATGTCCAAAATACTATAGCATAAACTTGTTATTATGTCCCTATTGTAATTATATAATTTGAAATTGTATATGAATGTTTGATGTAGCTTTGAAACTATGTAAATATGTGAATTTTCTCCTTGAAAATGAAATAGGAGTGTGTATGCAATGGTATATGCCCCAAAAATGTGTGCCAATAATTTAATTTGTAACTTTTAAATTGTGATTATGTTCATGACTGAATTTTTCTCTTTGAAAAATGGCTTCTCTCATGCATGAAAATCCCACTAAAGTTCCTCCATTTCGAGGTTAGGGAATTTATTCCTTCAAATTCACTCATCTCAAAAGAAAAAGTAACATGAAATGTGTATAGTAAATTTTTATCATTGAAAATTGTAGCATATTGAACTATGTTAGCATAGTAAGATTTAAATTGTGCATAATATGTAAAAAAGCAAGGCCTATAGAATTTATCATTGAAGATCATAAAATTAGTGTCTTATTATGTTAGGAGTGCATGATATGGATCATGGAACTTATCAAACTCATCAATATCAACAATCACACACATGACAAGAAGCCATTTTTACATAGATGGGCCAAGGGACAAAAGCAAGGACATTTTAAAATGTCTAAACATATGCATATACATGATAAATGTCGCAAAAAAGGTATGTCCAAGGACAAAATTAATTACATGTCCAAATGTTGTATACCACACATAGGGCCAAGGGCCAAAGCAAGGACATATTCACATGTCATACACCACACATAGGGCCAAGGGACAAAATAAGGACATGTTCAAATGTTGCACATACCACACAAAATCCCATAGAATGGCCATTACAATATAAAATCAATGTTTTAATCTAATATATACAAGTAATAAGTATTAATGAAACATAGAATTAGAAACAATAGTCTAAGTTATGCATATGTCATGTGAACATATCTTTAAAAATAGCACATTCATAGACATTATGTAAGATAGAGATGTTCATAAAACATTTTTATATAATTTAAAGCTCAAAAATATAGGGTTTATATAAATATAACCCTACATACTTTCACCTATGAGTAAGATTCCCCCAATTTAGCAAGGCCAATGGGCAGAGGAGAGTCCAACATCTTAATCTATGAAAATACTCGTATATCATGCATAACACTTCATACATGCCCATTAAATCCATGTGTGATATATAAATAATATGATATATACTAATCATGAAATAAAAAATAATAATTAAAAAGATGTAAACTAGACTTATAATCATGCTTAGGTCTTAATTCTATATTTTTGATAATATTTGAATGTTTTTATATTTTTGAAAATATATGAATTTTTGTGTTTTTTTAAATATGGAAATCATAAATAATAGATACTTTAATGAAACATGGTTTTGAAAATATAATAAAGGAGACTAATTTGGATAATTCACAATAATTGTCAATGGAATATGTGTACTAGCAAAGATTTTAATGACTCGATAGAAGGAATTTTACCCCCTACAAAATGTGAATTGGAATTTTTGTAAACCTTTAGGGTTGAAAAATGTGCAAAAGTAGCTAGTTTTACAATATCATTTCTTCAAACGTTTGTGTGATAAAACATGTCACATGTATGGGTAAATTTGGGCTTGAAAACAAAGAGATTTTACATGAAAACTAGATATTACATTTTAGTATTGCATGAATAATCTATAAATTGACATAATTAGAGTTATGTTATGGAAATTCAAGTTCTAAAAATAAAAAATAGAGGACAAGATTGACCAATATTATAATAACATATTATGTTTTTTTCCTACTCTAGTCGATCATGTCATGTATGGGAAATGAAAAAAATCTTGAGAAATTATACATGAAGAGAAATTAATGTCATTGTTCAAAGAAATTGAACATTGTTTTGAAATTTTTTAAACCTAAAAGTGAAAATAGAATGACCAAGAGGAAAATAATTCACTAAAATCCAATAACATTGAATAATGGATCAATTAATCATAAAGGCATGCAAAGTAGAATAATTAGATGCAACAGCTAAAAACTGTGTACAACCATAATTTTATTTTTTTTTAAATATTTTTGAATGTGATTTTGAAATTTTTGTATGAGTGTAATGATTAAGTTTTTTCAAATAAATCATATTCATCAATATCAAAGCTTTGATATTTATATAAGTACATAGTAGGCTCTTATTCTCCATCTGTTGGCTGATCATTATCACCAGCATGTGGTATGTGCACTAATCATCCTTTATGGGAAAATGTAATGCCTTGTTGATTAGGATATATTATGGATTTAATTTATTATAGACATGATTTTCCAAATTTAAAGGATTTTTGATATGAATGAGTCATGACCCAAACCTTTTTAAGGAAAACTTTGGGACCATAAGCGATTGCAAGTATGATGTATCCCAAAGATGCATTCAAATGTTGACAATGATGTAAGTCTTTGATACTATACCCAATTTTTTCTAATACTCACACATTACAATGAGTTTATTATTGTGTAAGTTTAATATGATTATTCCTATAATAATATCCATGCATGAATATTTTGATTATTAAATTATTTAGGCGAGGACAATTTTTTGTTGCTATAGGTGTAGGAATACTTTTAGAATTGTAGTAGTAATAAGAATTGGTTGATTTTGTACCATGATAATGATACCCTAAAACTTGTCCTTTGAATTTTATTTTATAATGTAGTATAATGTTTTATATCATGTCATTTTATTCTATGATAAGTAAATAATGATTTGCCTTACTTAAGTACAAGGCATGTTGTGGATTGATGTCTTGTAGTAGATAGTGTGATCAATTTATTTTCTAATAGCATTGGCAAGAGTATTGTAGGTACATCTTGATGTGGTTGAATTTGAATTGATTGTGAAATATTTCCCTCTAATATCTCCATATTATTAGTGTATTTATACATAAATTCCATATAATTATGGTCTTCTTTTGATAATTTTCTTCCATTATAAGCATCTTTAACAAAACTTTTGCCTTGTAGAGAAGATGTGCTTAATTTTCTATTTTTATAGACTA